>CAWUFW010022848.1:0-87179 GCA_963921515.1 Calotriton arnoldi | reverse complement strand
CAAAGGACCTCCATTCACAATCACATAGAGGACATAAAAGTAAACTCCTGACAACAAGACGTTTGCTTTCATTGATGCTCTTCTGGGGTTAGGTGTTTCTGACTCCCACTCGCTGGGGTGCACCTCTCAGGAGACATGTGATACAAGTCCCCAGAGTAAGAAAACTTTCCAGATCATCAGAAAAGAAGACCGCAGGGGCAAGATGCAACGGAGGTTCTGTGCCAGGGACTTCGGAGCTGACAATGTATCTTTACCTAGGACTTTAAACTATTTCTAATTTAACATAACCTGAAAACAGCACACGAACAATCAAGGGAGCAAACTAAGCGAGCACTGAAATCCTAATGCACCCTGTATTTCACTACACAAATAAAAATGTTGAAACAAGTGAACAAAGATGTGAATCGCAGGATGTTGCTGACGAAGCAGTGGCTTGATGGAAACTCCTTTCGAAGAGTGACTAACATCTACCCCTATTTAACGAAACACTGTTATATCTAGGAAGACAATAAGCTGCATTTCAATTCAATTCATTTTGTTGGCCTAGAATATGACATGGTTGAGAGAATGAAATTTTACAATCTCTTTCTCTGGCTGGAAAATACAAGGCTCAGCAATATGTATATAGCACGGTGGAGCCTGCAATCTCTGCTTAAAAACCAGCCTCGAATTGTCATAATACAATATAGTTGTAACATTACTGGTTACCTGTAATAAGAAAATGATGTCGGCGCTCAATTGTAATGAGTTATTGTAGATGAGTTGTGATGTCACAATGGTTGCTGCCAGAGGCAGCAGGCAGTGTGAAAGGTAGGTCAAAGAATAGAATTACAACGGCTATTTAAATAATAATAGGAGAGGGAGCTTTTCAACTCTTCTAACTTGCTTTCTGTTAGTGTACAATCACTAGCAAGAAGGACACGTTTATAGCATCATATTTATTGCTTATACAGCTATAGTTCATTACAAGAAAGCAGGAACCTCTCTGCATGTCAGCACTCTTTCTGCATTACAACTGTTTTAAACAAGCAATGGTAGAGCCACTAAGTCTGGGCTTTTTTAAGTTAATTTCTTGTTTGTTGTAATGTCCTTGTGTTGGATTGAACAAAGATTGTGGTTCATCCAAAGCAATTACAGAAGCTGCTGAAGCCACCAAAGCCACTAAACTCTTGCTGTTAACTGCAATGAGCAACACAGAAACAGAACTGCAAGAAGCTTGTCAGTCACAAAGAGCAGTATGAGCTGGAAGAAGCAGGGACAAAGTCTTAGACTAAGGAATGGTACCTCTGGGGGTCTAAAACCAGTGGCAGCTCCTCCGCTAAAGCGGCGGAACACCGCCCACTGCTCTTTCAGCAGTGGAAAAAGGAAAAATAAAATGATAATAACTTAATGCTATCATCACTTTATTTTGCCTTACTTGGGCAGGTTTACGGGGCAGGCTGGGCTGGGCTGTCGTCACAGCCAGTAGGGGAGGAGTGGTTGGGGCACTTAAGTACACATGACGGTTTGGCCGGCCGTCTTGGGCCTGCCAAACAGTCATGCGCACTTTGCATGTTCTCCACTGGTAGTATTGTACAGCCTGGAGGGAGAACATGCACAGGCACATAGTCCCTGTCTGAGTGCCGAACCACAGTGCTCAGACCAATCAGGACGCTGCTGTCATGGTGACAGCAGCATCATGATTGGCCTTGGGGAGCCTGTGTGTGCTTCTTGCTTCCGGCAGGAACAGAAGAGGACGGAGGCGAGGCGGCAGCCGGCAGCCAGGTAAGTCAGCTTTATGTATTTTTCTACCCCAACTCACCCATACTAATCGGTGGCAGCCGCCACTGTCTAAAACAGTCTAAAAAAAGGTGTGATGCTCTTGAAGTGCCTATGTAAGAAGAATACTCTCATTCTCTGTTCTAACACAATCGCTGTGGACACATTTGCAGCACTATAACATACATGTAATTTAAGCCCAATTTCTTTTAGCTTATAATGTTCAATGTCTACAGCAGAGCAGAACATGAGCTCCATAAAAGTGTGGGGGACACAGCCATGTCAAGTTTAACAGGTCCATGCCAGATGTTCTGTTCTAGTCCAGATTTTTTCTTTTAATTCTTGGACTTGTAGTCTTGTTCATTCCATTATGAAACAGGACTACAAGTCCCAAAATTCAAAGAAAAAAACCTGGACGCCCAGCTCACACCTTTATTTAAATGCACCCGTCATGCTCTCTTAAACGTTTGGTTCAGAGTAGAATGACGTGGCAGCCCAGATTTGCTGGAACAGCTTTTCGCCATCTGTCGTGGCAAATTTCAGTAAATTTAGAACATGTTACGGTTTTTAGAGAGGGTCCATTAAAAATAAAAAATACGTTTTTATGCGCTCAGGTGTAGAATTAGTTAGCAGCTATTAGGAGGAAACAATTTAATTAACACAAATGCTACTGTGTGCAAAAGTTACATTGAATTCCGCATTGCGACGTATTTTGTGTTTCTGTGTTGCTGACCACTGTAAGTTAAGTCATTATATACATTTGTCACTGCAAAATTGTAGCCCTACTTCTATGTTTGTGGATGTTAGAAATTGGGTCTCTAGTTAGCAGAGGTTTGCACCCTGTCCATGTAGGGACCACAATACTAGTCAGGGTAAGCTATATACACGCTTTAAATTAACCTGTGCTCACTCTCTGGTAGCTTGGCACAGAGGAGACAGGTTTAACTTAAGAGTCAATGTATAAAGTAATTGTGCAACACACACACACACACAGTAACACAATCAAAACACCACAAAAGGACTCCACACAGGTTTAGAAAAATAGAGAAAATCTATCTGAGTAAAACAAGACCAAAATGACAAAAACCCAATCAGTATAAGTCGAGATATGAATTTGCGAACAATACATACAAAAATAGTGCTTAGAAGTCACTAGCAGTCAAAAGGTTACTTGCGGTCACAAGGGACCAGTACAAATCTAAAGTTCAGACCAACCGAGATGGAGGGCAGGCCGGCTACAGGACCCAGACAGGTCCCGCTGGAGAAATACCTTGGCTGAAGCAAGTGTCAACTCCGAGAGCCTACTGTGTCATTTTCAAGTCAAACAAAGGGGGTCCTGCGTCGTCGTCAAGCTCTGTTAAAGTCAATGCATCATCGTTGAGACGCGCAGAGCGTCATAGTCGAGCCATGCAGGCTGTGGGTCCGCTGTTGATGAGCAGCCTCTGTGTCGGCATCGAAGGGCGATGAGGCGGAATTTCTCAAGCAGTCAGTGCGATGCATCGGTTTTTGCAAAAATCATCTGCAGAACCCACTTCAGAGGCCTAGGACTGGAGGGGACACCTCAGGCAAGGGTAGGACTCACAGACCGCAGAGCCCAGCAGAACCAGCAGGATTGCAGAACATCTTTTGTGTCCCAGAGACTTCAGAAAACAGGAGGAAAGCCCTTGGAGTCACTCTGGGTTCAAGTGAGATGGGTCCAGTCCTTGTCCTCAGCAGATGCAAAAACAACAATTGATGGACAGAATGCAGAACAATGTCATACATTCACCACAGTACAGAGATCTGGGCCTAAATCCATCGTTTTTTTGCTCACCATGCCATTCCAGTTTGAACCCAGCCATATGCAAATCAGTCTTGACCCTGTGCCCAATGGGAACAGTCCAGCCCGAACTGCCAGGCCAGGTCCTCCCTGGACTGGAAACAAGCATCCTAGGGCCGGTTTCGGGGTTTCACCCCTCTTCAGCCAGAATAGCTTGATTCCAGTGGCATGGAGAGCACGGGACCCACGTCTGGGCATACCCGTCCCACTCGGGGTGACAAATGCAAAAACAACAATTGATGGATCCACTCGGGGTGACAAATGCAAAAACAACAACAGCAGGGCAGCGATCAGCAGGCAGTAGGGCAGCTCAGCAAAACTGAGAAGCAGTTCCTCAGAATAGTCAGTCAAGGCAAATTGGCAATCCTTACAGCACAGCAGTCTTTACTCCAGCAGAGTTCTTTCCAGGTCCAGTAGTGTACTGGTTTATTTGGGTCAGAGCCCCAGTACTTATACCCCAAAATTGCCTTTAATGTATGGGGTGACTTCAAAGGAGCGCTCTGAAGTGCACAAAGATCCCTTTCAACCCAGTCCTGTCTGCCAGTCTATCTCTGGGGGGTAATTCAGTGCTTTGGGTGTGGACAGGAAACTACCTATTGAAGTTTGTCAGCCCCTCCCATTCCTCCCTGCCCAGGATGACCCATCAGAATGCAGATGAATGCAGATGAGTGCTCAAACTCCAGATGAGCCTCACCTTCCTGTGTTTGTGGCTGTCTAGAGGGAATGCACAAAGCTGTTCATCCAGCTCAGATGTGTATTGGAGACAGGCTACAGGAACACAGACTAAAGTTAAGAGCAGAGAAATGTCCACTTTCTAAAAGTGACAGTTCTTAAATAGTAATGTCAAATCCAAACTTATCACGAAAGAGGATTTATCATTACCATTCCAAAGATATAAAACATGATTTAGCTACTCCTTTCTAATCAGGAATTACAGCTTTAAAGTGTTTTAAGGAATTCCCAATGCTTGCCTATGAGACGAGTGGGCCTCACAGGAGTGAAAAACGAATTTAGCTGTTTGCAACTAACAGGACATGCACAACTTAAAAGTACACGTCGTACCTTTTAGTTACACAGCACCTGGCCATAGGGCTACCTAGGGCCTACCTTAGGGGCGACCTATGTGTAATAAATGGGGAGTTTAAGGCTTGGCAAGTGGTTTTAAGTGCCAAGTCGAAGTGGCAGTAAACTGCACACACAGGCCTTGCAATGGCAGGCCTGAGACATGTTTAAAAAGCTACTTCTGCGGGTGGCACAACCAGTGCTGCAGGCCCACTAGTAGCACTTAGATTACAGGCCCTGGGTATATGGCATACCACTTTACAAGGATCTTACAGGTAAACTAAATATGCCAATCAGGTATATACCAATGTCACCATGTTTTAGGGGAGAATCACATGCACTTTAGCCATGGTCAGCAGTGGTAAAGTGCTCAGAGTCCCACGGCCAACAAAAAGATACAGCAAAAAGTGGAAGTAAGCAGGCAAAACTTTGGGGGAAGGCCACCCTAAGGATGACAGGTCTAACAGTGGAATGTCCCATTTTGGCTCTCAAAATCCGATCAACATAGTAAAGAGGCATCTCCTCCAAAGTTAAGAATGGAAGCGGGACAATGGTTGATTTTAAGCAATCCATTTATTTCCAAAACAAACATTTCTTTTTAAAGTCTTCCTAATACAGTCAGTACGAACGATTGCATCGTCTGGACTGTGAACTGTGTCAAAAATAATGCTAACAGTTTTTGGGCAATGCCCTTTCAAGTGAAGACAGAAATACACCGAAGCGCATTGAGGGGCACATTTACTATTATTTCACACAACGCAGTAAGGGAACTTGCTGCTCTGCATTGCGTGAAAGAAAGAGAGCAGAAATGCTTAATTTTTATAAAAATGTGGAGCATATCTGCTTTCTCCTTGGACTGGCGCACTGTGTACTGTCTAGTTCCAACATAGGCCTCCTTGCACCATAGAGTAAGTGAAACGTGACGAGCAGGATTGTTTTTGTGCAGGAAGGAATACCGTTCTGCACAAAAACAATACAAAGAGGAATTAACAAGGAGAAATAAAGATATTTCGCCTCGTTACGCCTCTGTCGGGTAGGTGCACCATTTTGGCCATGCTCACACATATAACACCTTCCAGGTGAAAATGTAACATAAGGCAGGACTATGCACTGCGTTGTGTTACATTGTATTTATTAAACCATAGAAAGGGACTTTGGATGGTTATTAAATGCCAAAACTGATTTTGAGTTGGGGCTGCGCCACAAAAGTGATGCAACCCTGACGCAAAATCATAGTAAATCTGGGAGTGAGGCTCTTGTCATGAAGATGCTGTGTTGGGGATTACGATTTGTGATCTTAGCGGCGGGTGCTACCTCTATATAAAAACACCAATAAAGCACACAGTAACAGGGATCCTTCCTTCTTAGCCACATTAATATGAGCAATGAAAATAATTTTATTTCTGGCATTACAAATGCTATGGATTTAAATTGCTGTTTAATTAACAATAATTAAAAATCTGCTTCAAACAATTCGGTCATAAACATATCTGCTACATTAAATCTGTTCTAGATTACTTGATTGGCCACATAGAGGCTACACTTTAAACTATCTAACAGGGTTAAGACACCTAGGGGGATATTTATGAGCCCCTTGCGCTGCTAGAGCGTCACTTTTTGTGACGTTCCGGCAGCACACACTACAAAATCCTATTTATGAAGACACGCAAAGCCACTTTGCATGGCTTTGAATGGCCTCATAGATATGGAGTAAGGCAAGGCAACACAAATCGCTGCGTTGCCTTACTCTGTACTAGGGAGGCATTCAATGGGCATTGCAGTGGGTGTTCCCATGCAATACCCATGGATTTTGACACTTACCGAGATTAATAAAACCATGTAAACCTTGGGCTACACCAAAACCTTACGACTCCCAAGGGGAGGCGCAACGAGGAAAAATAACTTTATTTCTCCTCGTATTTTCCTCTTTCCATGTATCCTGCAGCACACATGGAAAGAGGAAAAAGCCTCCCAGAATTGTTTTTGTGCAGGAAGGTGCCCCTTCCTGCACAAACACAATCCTGCCGACAACAGAGGGACCCAGTGCCTGCATTGGGCTAGGCTCCCCAAATGGCACCAGGGTAGGGGGAAAGGACAGGACTGCACCATATTGGATAAATACGGTGCATTACTTTCACTTTGACGCATGGCAACGCAGCAAGGTGACTTTATGTGCTGCCCTATCCCAAAACCCCATATATAAGGCCCCTGTTGCTGATATCTTTGTGTGCACAGCAATTTCGAGAGGATTATAATAATGATAGTGGTTAAGGCATTTCTGCAAGAGTTTGGTGTTTTGTCCAATCACAGTTTTGGCTCATTGGTCAGTAGGATAGAGGGTTAATTTTCACGCTGCAAAGTATAACGTATAATATGCAAATCACCAATTTGTATTATTTGTAGATAGGTAAGTGGACTCCTACTTTTTACACTGAAATCATTTTGTTACTTCCAGTTCATAAGTTGCAATCCTTCTAATACGGCACCGTGATCTCTTTAGTGATATCAAGGAGTTGCATGCAAACTCCAAGTCAGGGGATTAGATCCCTCAGTGTGTGATGTAAAGTGCTCTGATATCCTACAATAGGATGAGTAGGACTGTAAAAGAATTGCAGTTTAAACAAAATAGTAGGTGTCATTTAAATCATTATTTGTTCAATTACTCAAGCGCACAGATGAATCTTATATTCTTACAGTGCATGTACATGTCTTACAGGTGGGTTGAACAAAGTCAAAAACCTGCCTCCATGTCATAGTTTCTCTAAAGTACGTTTGAGTGATAAGCTGTGTGCCTTTGTTTCATTGATTTACAGTGGCATATTGTGAGAAGGTGGTTCTCCCCAACTAATCCGCATGATTTCTTGCTTTTGATCACCTGGTTTTTGACCGTTTACTGCGGGGGATTCTCATAACCTGTGACTCACTCACGGGTAAACTCATTGTAAAATGGACTGCAGTGGTTTACCATCCGTGTTCACCTTTTAAAATAAGGCTGCTGCGATGCAACAAGGGTAAAAGGCACTTGGCAGGTTGCACGTGAACAAGTGTATACACTTGTGAGGGCTGTGTGTTGGACATTCCTGTTGTGCGCAGCCCAGGAACTGCGCACAGGTAGCCTGGCACAGAAGGGACTCTGCAGTGTTGGGTATTGACCTGGGATAGGCCTTTTAATGTTAGTGTACACAGATAGGAAAACTCAATGTGCTTTACTGTCTTGTCTGCAGTGACACTCCATTATACACTTATGGGGAAGGCTGCCTTAGAGTGCAGCTCTGCTTCCCCCTGGTCTAAAGAAAGCAGGGTCATACCGATGTACAGTGTAACCTGTGTGAAAAGAACAATTCTGTATAGTCCAAAGACATATCTGCACAGCTTATGGATCATCTAGAAAGGTCATATTTCTCTGGTTCAGCTCAGGATCCGAGCCCAGGCCTTTTGTCACCCTGCTGGGCTCGGTTAATTACTTTTCTCTCCAGCTGTAGTAACAAAGGCCTGCCTGCCAAAGAGGGCCTGCCCAAGCGCACCTAACAAAGAAGGGAGCCCAGACCTCTGAAGCCAAACCAGGAGGGGTGCTCCTTTGAAGTTTTGCTGGGGAAGGCCCTGGCAGTGATGTCAGCGAGGGGTGGAGCTGAGACCCCCAGAGCACATGTGACAAGTGACTCCTGGGTGATGCCATCTTGAAGTATTCCAGCAGGCTGTGCAGGGAGGTTGGAACAGGGGTGGATTGGTGATGGGGCACATCAGAATAGGCCAAAGGTTCACCCCTGCTGGAACCTCTTGCCCTCACATAAAATCTCTTGCACAGGGGGAGTGCTCTGTTTGGTTGTGCTTTTCTGCTGGACACTGGAACTGGAGGTTGGTGCCATGGACAATTGGAAGAAAATAAACCCTGACTGCCATATGGACTTAGGACTCTGACTCTCATTGGTCCCAAGACCAGTGGGGCACTACCCAGGACCAGGGATACTGGTCCCCTTAAACCCCCAGAGGACCAGTTGGGGGAAAGACTGGACATTTGTGCAAGGAAGGAGAGAAATACAGAAGAAAAGGAAAGAGAAAGGCTGGCGCAATAAGCCAGTGAAACCAGCTCTCTGCCAACTTCATCATATTTGGAAGCCAGGATGCCTGAATAAGGTGCTCCAGGTGGCCAGCGCTCACCACCAGCTGCAAAACAAGCCAAAGACCGTCCAAATTGGCCCAATGGGGCTGGAGATATGCCCTGGTGAAATTCGCCGACCTTTGGCCTTTTTTTGGCAACAAATCACGTGGGGCTCCGCCGCCATACTCAATTTCTGCCTTTGGAGTAGGTCAGGGCCCAAAGGCCGCCCTCAAGAAGAAAGCCTGTGAGGAAGCGTTGTCACGCTTTCTCTGCGAAAAGCAGGAGGCAACCCAGGACCCCATCCTCGGGCCCAAAGAAGCTACGAGGGAGCGCCCCCGCAAATCCCGAGAGGGGTTCCAGGACCTGATCTCTGGGCCCCGAGAAGTAGAACTGACAAAGGAACACCATCGTGCTCCCCCTCAAAGCAGGCAGGGGCCCAGAACCTCATGCCTGGGCCCCGGGAAGCTCATGTAGGCAGGGGAGCACCGTTGCGCTTCGAAGCGAGTGCCAGAAGGGTTCCCAGGACCCCATCCATGGGCCCCAAGTACCAGAAAAGAGGGGGGAGTGCCATTGCACCTCCCCCACGTGCCCCGCCTTCCCCGATCCCGGGCCCGATACTGGGGTGAGCTGGAAGGCCAGCCACACAGCATGCATCTGCCTGCAGGAGTGAGCAGATCAGAATAATTCTGCCGGCTCCTGCGGTAGCATGCCAGTGTGCTGGCCACGTGGGGAGCTGGCGAGGGCAGCGAGGGTTGGGTTCCCTGAGCTGCCCTCTGACCTGAGAGGCTACACGCTGGGTGCCCGGGTGGGACCAAATCCCCAAGAAGAAGTACAGCGTTTCAAAAGAACAGACACAAAGCAAACAGGAATATGCAGCTTGCCCCAGCACAGGAGAGACACTCATATAATATGCAAAGGGGCCACGTAGGAGCATCCTATAATGCCCTGCGGGGCTTGCCCACATTTTTTAAATATAAATCACTCACTTTGGCTTTGTGATTTGCCCCAGGACAACGGTGTCACCATCAAAAGGAACCACACATGTGGGGGGGGGAGCTGCAGTGGAGTTGCTTGAGCAGGGCAGCCTCCCCCGAGAAAGATTTTAGGAGTCCCCACCCTAAGTTGGGTGGGACTTCAAAAGCATAAACCCCCCCCTAGGATTTCCTTGGAATTTTAAGTTCTCACCAGGCTGGAACATGTGTTCTACAGCTGGGAGTACTGCGCCCTCTAGGGCCGAAGTTTATGGCTGCTATCTCTGTGGCCTGAAGAGATTCAACATAAATGTTAATGTTGCAAACACCCTCTAGGAGTGAAAGGTTGTAGTCACACAAGGGTTGTGATTATAAATGTTATGCCCTTTAGGGGCTATGGTTTGATTGTGTTATTCATGCTAAACTTTATGCTGAGTTCACAAATCATCCAGACATTCACAGACCCTTTTTCTTGTGAATGTCTGAATGAAGTAATGACACTGACAACCACTCATTTATTGTATTTATTTAAAGCACTGATAAAGAACACTGTGACCAGAGTGGTATCTTGCCACTGAGGCATAAGTTGTTTAGAGGAAAGAACAGATAATAGTGTACTTCTGCAGGCATCTGCTTCTTTGGAAACAGCCAGGTCTTCAAGGCTTTCTTGACAACCACTCATGTTCAAGGTGTACATGCTTTATTGCCAATATTAAGTACTCATGTTCAAGGTATGGATGCTTTATTGCCAATATTAAGTATGATCATTCAAAGTGGTGTTACATTAATGCTTTTTAATACTACTGAAGGTTTTGACATGTGATTTGTTGATGTAGATCCCCCTTTGGGAGGGGCAAGAGTGATTATGCAATGTCACCAAGAAATATTTCCATCAGGTTATGTATATTTGTAAATTGCTGCATAGTATTGAGTAGTATGTGTGTGTAATAAATGTACTTTTTCCTTTTTCAAAAGACAAAGAGCAGACTTGACAATCATGTATTGAGTGTTATTATTGTGTATCTGTGAATGGTAATCACTAGCTCACACCACCTCCCTTGAGTAGGCCTTGGTTAGCTCTGCTTTGCTACCCTGTGAGAGTCAAGCGCTATAATGGGGTGTTTTGATCCCAGTGAAGGACAAATGTGGACCCATTACTTGTGCAGGCCATACAACTAATGACCCATTTTGTAACACACCTACATTGACATACTCCAGATAGCTCCAAGACAGGGTGATACTTGAATAAAAGATGGGCTAACCACCCTTTAAATCAAGTCTTTGTTGTGGACCAGGCTGGAAGTGAAAATAAGAAAGCTCCCTTGCTGCCTGCAGGCTACTGCTCTGAATGGAATGAAGACAACATGAGGGTGCTGCTGAATTATGCCCTGGTGTTGGTAAATAACACAAGAACAAATACAGCATGTTTCACTGGGTCAGCTGGAACCAGCTCCGGCCCAGAAATAGCTGCTGGAACCAAGATTTGGTGGGATCCTCCTATTTATCAGCACTTACTAAATTCGGTTAGTGCAAACATTACATGTGGTTTGCATCTGTCAGTTTCTTGTTAAAAATATGAAATATTTAAATCAATTATACTTTAGTGAGCAGAACATTTGCTGCTGACAATTGCAGTGTGTTGAAGGTCATGAGCTCTAAGCCTGGAGAGGCAGGCATACGATGTCAGCAAATTCAGTCCCATAAATTAAATAACAGTAACATCTGCTACTTACAGAGATCTGTACTAGCAAAAGAGCAGAACAAAGTGCTATATAAAAACACAGGTTATTGTGAGTATTTCATACACACAAGAGCACGTTCCACTTTGTACGTTTCGATTACAGCATCATGCTATGAATTTCAAAACCAATTAGCATTTTGACACTTGGTCCTTTTTGGTGTGGTAAAAACTTTCTCTTTCTGATGGACTCAAAACAGTCTGAAGACAGAGGCGTAGCTTCGGGGGGGGGTGTTTGTAGTGCTACACCTTGTCTGCTGCATATATACCATTGGATTTAAGTACTTTGTATTTGAGATTTCACAAGTAATTTTAAAATCTCTTCTTTAAGGGTGTTCTTTGTTTGATAGAGGGCATGCACCAGAATTTAGTTGTATTTTTTTTCAATTTTTCAAAGCTATTGTGGTGGGTGGCCTGCATTTGTTCAGTAGGGGCCTAGGTATATTTTTGCATTTAATTTTTCTCCTTGTGTAAAGGAACAGTGTTGCACAGCTCGGTAAATTTTCTCCATGTTTGTTAAATTTGCAATATTTTTTTATTTTACTATGTGCCCTAGCCTGTCTAGGGGCCATCCAGTAGACCCAGGCCAGTGCTAGTCAACTGTTTGTGTAGTATATGTTGTTTTAAAACATCATTTAGGGATGGGATGGCATTGGATTAAATTAATATGTGTTGGGTTTTTTTGTATTTCACTTTTTTTTTTATGTACAAAAAGTATCTATGTGGGGTACTGTTAGATGCCTTGGGAGGATGTGTGTTGTTGTAAAATTTGCATTGCTCATTTAATTTGAATTTTTGGCATTGAATTAATGTAGTAGATTTTTCTTCAGTGTTACCATGCCTCCTTTGTCTGTCCAGTGTGTGTGTATGTGTTTGCCATAGACCACCATTGATTTGTCTTTGTTCTCCATGCCATTTGGCCGGGGGCCATTTTCTAGAGTTTGAGTTCATAGGCCTGAATGCATACTCTTTGTTCCCCATGCCTCCTTGCTTGTTGCTGTTGTTTGGCCATGTGGCTGGCAGCCATTTTTTGCATCCAGTCAGTGTGCCTTTGCCATAGGCGTGGATATGTTCTTTGTTCCCCATGCCTCCTTGTTTGCTGTTGTTGTTTGACCATGTGACACTGGCTGGCAGCCATTTTGTGCATCCAGACAGTGTGCCTTTGTCATTGGCTTGCATGTGTTCTTTGTTACACCATGCCTCCTTGCTTGCTGTTGTTGTTGTTTGACCATGTGGCACTAGCAGGCAGCCATTTTGTGCATCCAGCCAGTGTGCCTTTGCCATAGGTTTGCATAAATGCAAGTGGTATCAATATGATTTTGATGAACAGTGCTTATATATTACATGCATTTTTTTTATTTTGCACCTCTTTGCCTCATAATAGGTTTCTTCTCATCTTCCCTACAGACATCGCCAATTATTCATTGTTTTTTTAATTTTAAATTTTTATTTTCATTTTATCTTTGTAATTTGTAATTTTTTATTAATTTATACTTTATTTTTATTTAATTATTATTATTTTTATTTTGCCTCCGTCGATCCATCCATTTATCCACCATAGACGCACAGCCACACAGCAGTATTCCATTTTTTTGATATAATTCCATTGCCTCCTGGACATCCTGGCTGTGGTGCACTGCAGACACATCAGCATCATCCATTTTATTTATGATTATTCCATTTCCTCTGGACCAAATTGCCTGCCATAGATGCACACTAACCTCCTTTTTTTAACCCATGCAGTTCCCTGAGTGCCACAGGTGTCTCCTTTAGAATAAATGAACATAAAGGAAAGAGCTCTATCTGTATATTGTGTGTTATCCTGATGAGGAATTAAATGTTATGGTATGGTGTTGTGGTTTGACTTTAAAGTTTTTATTAACTAAGTAACCAACCACACTAATATTGTCTTTGCTGTACTAATTCATTCTACAACAATGCCACGTTTCACTAAATGTTTTTCTTGCTTGTTTGCTTTTAGGTGCACAACTGAAGAAGAGACATCACCCGCAGTACTGTCAAACAGAAGGCCTGCACAGTGACGTCACATGGCAGTCCTTCAATCTCTTCCGCTTGTGTAGCTTAGTGCCACTGCCAACTGAGAGCTTTAAGTTGGCCCCAAAGAAAGTTACTGCCAAGAAATTGGTCAGTGAGAAGAAGCAGCTTTCCACCAGTGGCGTGCCGGCCGAAACCTTTTTCAGACAACATCGTGTGCCTGCCACACCGGCCTCCAGGGAGCAAGCTGGGAGCAGCATTCCTGCATCAACAGCACCACCCCAACATATGCCCAAGATCACATCTGTCAGTGAGGCAGCCCCTGCAATCATGGTGACTCCGACGATCAGTGACGTTGAATTTGATTTGTCCCTTTTGCAATGTAGTACCTAATCATTTTAGGGAACAGAGCAACGTGGACAGCAGCTGCAGTCAGCCATAGTACATATTACTGATGTTGGAACAGAACTGGAGGTCGAGCTTACTGCCAACCAAGAACCTCTTCTTTTAGAATCATTGGCTCCCGGACCTCCAGCAGGGAAAAAGGAAGGGTACTACTCCACCATCTTCATCAAGCACCACTTCAGATGATGATGATGATGGAGATGTTGCATTGAGCCCGCCAGAGTACAGGAGATGCCAGGAGAGGCAAGGGAAAATAAAAGCTCCTGAAAGCCTAGAAATTATGGAAGGGGTTGATGAGGTGGATGACGTCGATGAGCTAGTCATTGTGGATGGTGTCACAGAGATATTGCTATTGAACCTGCTCCGATGGATGTGGCACAGGTAGCGCCACTAGCTCCCATATTTACAAATCCCCAGCTGAGACCTGCACTAACCACTATCTCAGTAGAAGTATGCACTGCAGAGAGGCAACCGACAACTCGCCCACCAACCTCATGCCCACCTACCTCCAGTCCTGCTTCAGACATTGACAGCGGCACAGTAAAAAGGTACTTCTCCCCAGTTTCGGTCTTTTTTATTGTTAGCACACAACGGGGGGCACATTGTAGTATGCAGCATTTGCTACACCCATGTTAGTCACAGTAAGCCTGGTTCACATTATAGTACTGTAGGCCAAATGGCCCATATGAAAAAACACCATGCAATCTGGTGGAAGGGGCACCTTAAAAAAATTGCTGAACGTGGTTGTGGTGGTGAAGGTGAGGAGAGCCAGGGAACATCAGCTACAAGCCCAATGATGTTGGGAGGTGATGATGATAAAGAAGAGGGTGATGTCCTCACACAAAGCAGTCCTGTCCCCAGCAGTACACCAGCAGAATCACCCTCCTGTGCGACTTCACAATGGCATAAGGAGACTCAGAGTGAGATGGAGACACCACAGCATACAATGACTGCCCCACCATGAGGCGAACTGTCTACCACAACCTACTTCTCAAACGCCGCCTGCGTTAGTGGCCCCAGAAAAGAAGAAAAAAGTATGGGCTACTATTACAGGCATGTTTAGACAGAGGGGCCCTCTGACCGCAACCACCCAATGGCATGTTTGTAAAATTGGAAGCTGGCAAAAATGTTAGCGCTTGACCTCCTCTCATTTTATTTTGTGGAAGGAGTGGGATTATTAGTATTTGTGGTAGCCATCTGCCTTAAATGGAAGGTTCTAAGTCAGACCTATTTTGCTAGAGTTGCTGTTCTAGCGCTGCATCACAATGTGCTGCAATTGGTTGGACAAGCTTTGCAGCAAAGTGTTGTTCACACTATCCACCTGACGACAGACATGTGGACCAGTTGTCAGGCGAATGATTACATGCGCATCACTGCACAATGGATCACTTTTGTGGGGTTAAAGCAAAAGATATCTTCAGGTCTTAGCCCTGAAGAAAGTTTTAAGAGAGTTCGGGGGCATGCAACAGTGTCCATGTTCGCCATGGAGAAATCACATACAGCTGTAAACATCGTGGACAAATTTAACAGGAAGGTGTCAGAATGGCTGCGACCCAGAGGTCTCAGAATTGATTTGTTGCCATGAGCAATGGCAGTAACATAGTCAAGGCCATGGCAGACGGTGGCTATTTCATGGTCCTGTGTTTGGCCAATTGCATCAACATGGTGGTGCAAGACTTTCTCAAAAACAAAAACATAGTCAGCAATATATTGACCACCTGCAGAAGAATCTGCACTCCTTTCAGCCATTCTTTTGAAGGTCGGACGCAGTTTTGGATTATTCAGCTTGCTAATAGAGTACCAGTTAAAGCCCTGATACAGGAGGTGCCAACACGTTGGAACTTGACCTATTACATGTTGCAATGTCTGTTTGAGCAGTACTACCATTCAAAGAAGATGAGATGCAGTTGGGAAAGCTATGACCATGGATGCAGAGAAATGGGGCCTAGTCAAATGCCTGACACAGATGCTACTCCCTTTTGAGGTTTTCACATGGGAAGTTAGCAAGGAGGATAGTACGATGGGCTAAGCTATCCCATTGTTACATATGATACAGGGTGAGCTAAAGAAGGTGTCTAAAAGGTTCACCCTCACAGGTGTGGACAAAAACACAGAAGAGCATGCGTTGGTTGAGAGCGTACTCTTTCGATTGGCTTCCAATGCAAGGCTGCAAGGCAACATCATCTCTTCCAAACAGTACATCTGTGCCACACTACTTGATCCATGCTACAAAAAAGTTCCCACTTTCATTCCTTTTTCTGAAGGGGATGTTTCAAACTGCAAGAAGTGGTGGATTGTTGAGGAACTCGGAGACCTGGAAGAACAACGACTAGAATTTAGAGTGCCAACCCGTAGTTCTGGAATGCCAACTTCAACTTCCAGAGAGGGCAGTCTTGTCTCACAGCAGCCAACAACACTATCAACCAGAACACCAGCAACAACAGCAACAGAAGGACCGGACCCAACCTCTGCAGTGTATTGGTATCAATTGGCAAGGTTTAAGTCCAGTACAGAGGCGATGGCAAAAGTGGTCGAGCAAGTGGCAGCACCAATGACCAGAGGGTGTTCCAGGAGTATCTGGATGATCCAAAAGAGATCTATGGGATCAAAACCCATTGATGTATTGGTATGGGAAGGTGCGTGAATGGCCAGTGCTCAGCAGGCTGGCAATAAAGATTTTGGCTTGTCCTACTGCCAGTGTGTCTGCTGAGCGTGTGTTCAGTGTAGCTGGTGCAGTTGTTACAGTGAGAAGGACCAGTCTCTCGCCTCAAAACATGGAGATATTGACTATGATCAAAATGAACTAACAGTTCATACCACACAATGACACCATTTCTGAAACAGCACAGGAGGAGGAGGAGGCTTGGTCAGAATCAAGTATTTTCACTGACCAACTTCTGGGTGAACCACCTGAGTTTGAGGACGAACTCTACTTACCGGACTGAGTACGGCAGTGCCACCATAGAACTTTTTTTATTATTTCTCGTTGCACTTCTTTCTTTGCAAAAAAACAAAGTAGCTAGTGGAACATTATGATTGTGTCAGATTTATGCTGCCCCACCATTTTTTAGTCACATATATTGCTGGATTGCAGTTGAACCAGCGTGCAGTGAAGATGCCTCCACAATTCCTTCATGACATTTGAGACAATGCATGCCTCCCACTCATGCCTATCCTTTTTTGTATCACTTAGCAGAGCTGCCCCAGAAGATTGATGATTTACAAGAGTACCATTACCAAATTCCAATGTGTTACCTGCCTCAAAGATACAATTGTGTACCTACTACCTAGCCTACCCATGCCCCATGCTTGGATTGGAAGAGGTAACTATAACTATTGAAACAGTAAGCGAGTGATTCTGAGTGATGATTGATGATTCATGTGGTGGCAGACAGTGAGAGAGGGTGTTCAACTGCAATTTGCAAACTTGATCGAGATGATTGCAATGTTTGGAACCTGAATGATGGGTGATCATTTTTCCTGGAGTTGATTGGCCTTTACAAACGTACTTAACGAAAATTAACCTGTATGGTCCACTCCTATTAGCCTTCTTTTTTTCACCACCTAGAAGGGCTGCCCCAGAAGATCATTTGATTTACAAGACTGCCAAATTCAAATCTGTTGTTATCATCAAAGAAGAGATATAATTGTCTACCTACCACTGTTCTTGGATCGGAACAGGTAACTATTGTACCAATGAGTGACATATTATTGATTGATTGTGAGTGATGCTTGGTGATTCATGTGGTAGCAGACAGTAAGATAGGGTGTTCAACTTTAAACTGTAAACTTGATTGAGATGATTTGCAATGTTTGTGCCCTGAATGATGGGTGAACATTTTTTCTGGAGGTGATTGGCCCTTTCACACTTAGCCAGATTTACTTGCCTTGACTCTGAGGCCTAGTACTCAGTTATATGGAATGGAGAGAGGTGCGTTGATATGAGAAATGCTGCTGAGTGTGGGTGTTGCACTGGTGGCAAAAGTGAAACTCCGAGTCCTCTTGTTATTTGCTCTGCCTTTGAGTCTTCTTGGTATACTACTCATGAAGCTTACCTTCCCCCTATCCTTCTACTTGACTCTATATTACAATACAGTTTCTGTTTTACAATCCGCAGGCTTTCTCATCCCCTGCAAGAACAAAAGGCGAAAGGTGAGCTCAACACTCCTGCTTACCTATCGGACCAGTCCAGACCAGCACCAAAGTGTGATGGACATTCCTGAGGAGAATGCAGGTGCACACCCTACTTTAGCAATACAGTATAATTTTTCTTTTAACCATCATATTTTTAGAACTGGGTGGATTCACTCCTCTATAATTTGATTTCTTCAAATCTAGAAGATAGAACATTTAGATATCTGATAACTTGGGTCTCTGGGGCAGAAGGACTGTTTGCACTGCATTTAATTGTACTGTGTGATACTCATTCCTTCGTTTCCTTCCACAGCAGATTGATGATGATGATGTGCTGCTCATCGCCCAGATGAATATTGTCCTTGTGTAGTGTTTGTCTTTGTCACACCTTTCCCCAAATCCTCTTTCCCATCCATTCATCAAACACCTAACTCTCTTCCCCTGGGCTGTGCAATTTATTAAGGTGTGCCTTAATTTACACCATAAATGGATCACACATTTGGTGGGGCGGATGTGGTGAAAGCGACACCAACTCACTGCAGGATCTTCTATTACCTAAGCAATAGCCCACACTGGTCCCATTTACCCACCCGCACAAAATAGTGATCCATATTTTAGATATAGAAGAACATCAGTCGTCAGCATCATCATTTAGGCCTTGTGTTGCGTAATCGCTTAACCTTGTTCACTCCCGACTTTGAGACCACTTTTCATGACTCGAAGATTTCGTAACTTAAGCTTTAACTAGCTCCCTACTGCTCAGAAGAAGTTACTACTATTGTTATTTTTTGTTATTTTATCACTATTAGTTATTCTTTGTAATGTCATGTAGTAGTAATTATTTGTATAGCTATGATATAATTTATAGCCCACTAACTCAGTGTTTTTATTTCGATTTAGTTGCCTGCGATGGATAATCCTTCTGATTATTACTACAGTTGGAGGTCACCTGGGTGGGAGTGGGACTTCGCTTGTGAAGTTGTGATACTTTCCCGGACTTTGCTTCATCTATATTCAGGTAAGAGAACTATGGAGTGAAGTTAACTAGTTAAGTTAGTAAGTAAGCAACTAGCTGCTACTGGAGATAAGTAATCGTTTATCTAGGTTGTTGTAGGCAATATAGGTCATGACTTATGGCAGCATCCCCCCTAATGGTAAGGTAGTTACAGAGGTATATATCTAACTATAACTAACTAACCAGTATACACTTTCATAAGCAGATTTTAAAAAACAGGCTGCATAAAAAGGCAGCAGTGAAAAGTTCAAATAAACTACTTCAGGCATAAATCATGAAGAAATTACATTTTCCCCTTTATTTGTTTTACAAAAATACCCACCCTCTCCACCCACAACAGGCCACCCCTCTTCCTAAACAAATTGACCCATCCCCAACCAATGTCGAAGGAAAAGTCCAAGAAAAAAACAACCAGTCCCAACTCCCTTCCCACCCTCTTCACCCATAACAAGTCTCTGCCACCAAAACAAAAAAATAAAAAAGGGCTAAAAGAGGGCATTGTCCATTTAGGTCCAGAGCTGGTCCAGGCTCTGCTCTATCCTGCCCAGCCAGCTCTCCATACAGCTCTACATGAAATCCAGCTGCTGCAGGATGGGCTGCAGCAATGTCCTCTCAGTGTCAGAGCAGGAGGGGGAGGCAACAGCTCTAGCCAGGGCCCCTGACAGCTGGAATGGATGATGGAATTGTCGGGAGGCTAGACGCTGTGTGTGACTGGCTGCACTAGGACCCAGCTCAGAGGCAGCCGTTTCAGACTTTTCTTCTTCATCCGCCATCGGCCACCAGCCACCGATATTCCAGCTGGATAGTGTCCAGCCTCTATCCCCGTAGCCAGGCCACTATCTCCTGCCTGCTGGGTGCTAAGGGTGTACAAGCAGGAGTAACTATATTGAGAAAAACAAAAAGAAAAAAGACATATTGCAAACAATGCTCTGTGCAAACACTTGTTTAAAATTAAGTAGTGGGTGGCACAGTAGCAGTACATTGCTAGTCCCCTAGGGCCATTGGAATTTGATGTGATTATGATTAGGAGAGTCACAGGGCCAATTTTATTTTTTACCCACACATGTCTTACATAAAAAGCACTGACTGTCTGGCAGAAAAGAATTAAGGTAGAATAACACCAGATTTTAAAAAAACAGTGATTTGATTTTTTTTCTTTTAAAGGCTTTTCTAATAACTAAACATGCACTTTGTATGGAAAAATAAAAATAAATTACCTCTCATTAATGAGTAAAGCATTATGTACTATGGAGAACAGGTTGTTGTGCTAAATTAATAGAGGCATGCTAGCCAGCACTTCGGGTACTTTGATACTGTCTGCAGCTGGGGCAGCTGTAGTTGACAATTATCTATCTTTAACTCCAATGGTCCTGCTCTTCTCCAACTACCTTTCACTTTCTACCCTGACTCCAAAGAGGCAGATGAATAACAAATAAGGTACTACGTCACAAGTATAATGCGGATATTTTTATCCTGTCTGCCGTAAGTAGACGTTGGGGAAAATGATGCACTGCACTACAGGGTGTAAGGAATGGGCTTTATAGATTGTATTTGGCATGTTTGTCACAGAGTATCCCTTACGCCAAACTTGAAATCAATTCAGGCACTTAGTCCCACTTTACTCACTGGCCTCGCCCACCACTACAAACTATTTCCAACAAACAAATTCATTCGCTGGGCAGTAAGGAAAGGAGACTTGACTTACTCTACTGTAGGGTATGGTAGAGGGATTAGGCGGGTAGGTTGAGCTTTTGCTATAGAATAGAGGGGTGTCACTGATCATCAATTCGTCATGTGCCAAAGCTTTGGCTTATTCAGTCACTGTAAAAGGTAAAAGTCTAATGGGAAAAATCCGAACAGGTGTTAAAAAAACTGTTCCAGGAAACCATGAAATATATTTTGGAATCACTTCACATGGCCATAAAAATGTGGCACATCCCAAGAATGGATTTTTCAATTTTTTGGTAGGCTGAAACGGAAGAACTTAGGAAAGAATAAAGAAGTGAAGTACTAATAGGTGACTGAGTGGGTGGAGGGAAACACACCTTGTGTGTTCAGTTTGCAATCCATTGAAAACTTTGTAAATGCCGCATTAACTGAAGCGGACGCACATTGCACAGCCAAAAGTGAAGTCATGAATTGGACCATACTGCACTTCGGTCATGGGTGGTGAAATGCCATGGGCAGGGAGGGGGGTGATGAATGATGATGGGTGGGATACATATCTACCTCGCTTAACAAATGCAGTGAGTCAAGGGATTAGAACAAAAATGATGTAGGTGAGCAGCATGCCCCTCTCCAGAAGAGCTCCCTTGTTTATTCATCCAAGCAATTATTCAATCTTCCTTTTATTCATCCTACTATATTCACCCATAGCCACCATGATTTAAGCTTTACTTTCTCTCATCCAGTCTTTCACCAAAAATTCTAATCCATTATCCATCCATTTGGTATCCACCCTTTCTTTCAGTCATCTTTTCACCGATCCATCCATTTACCCAATATTCACCCACGCCTCCTTTCACCCACCTACGCATCCTTTCCTTTCAATCATATACCATTTCACCCATCCTTTCTTTTAACCTTGCGTTCTATCCCATTTCCATCAAACCATGATTTTTAGCATACATTATGTGAGCTTTTCCTGAGTTGCAGATAGAGGACATAACTCAGCCACTGCTGTAGCTGGTAAAGCAGGGGGGGTTCAAGATCACGAGTCACAACGACGCCCTTTTAGCTCATAAGTATAATAGTAATTGTCAATAAGCAAGCAATGTGACTTACCACCGCCCATCCGTGCCACCGCTTCTCCCCGTCCAACCGAATCTCCTTCTCCTCCTGCAGCGGTACTTGAGCCGGCGGCACCCTGTGTGGCTAGAAAAAACATTATACATTTTTTAGATGCCAGATGCGCCTCGCCTTAATTGTTTTAATAATACAACCACAATACATCACTACAGTTCGGTTAGCACTGGAGTATCTTCTATCAAAATTATCGCTCTGGGCATTGGGTTGGTTCACAATGTTAGAAAAGTCAGGTAATCAAGCCAACCAAAAACCTTTCGTAATGGAGGGGCAGAGCTATAGCCTATGATGATAATGACTCTAAGTCATTGAAGCATAATGAGGGGGTGGAATAATAATGGTCAATGAAAGACATATGGTGTATGGTGTTGGTTGGCAAATGCAATAGGACCTCATACTTTCCAGCCATGCTGCACTGTCATGGGAACTGCTGGTATGCTGTATAAATGAATTACACAGCACAACATTGGTTCGGGGGGTGGTCGCTGACCATGGCCACTCTATCGTTAACTGTTAGAGCATGAGCAAGAAAAAGAAAGCCTTCTCAACAAACATACATGGTGAATATTATTTATAATACTAGCTTAATTGGGCCTGCAATCTTCACAGTAGACAGTAGAGTACCAAAAATCTATTCTTAGTCTTACAGTACCACAAGGTATATAGGTGAGAGGGAATGATGAACAAAGCAGAAGAAAACTACAGACTAGTACAGACCGGAAAAAGTCAGCTATAAAAAAAAAACATGAAATAAGGAAAATATATAATGCAGGGATAACAGCATTGGATAGGGGAATTGGAAAAAAGTAGATAGTATAAAAAAAAATAAACAAGGCAAAATTAAAAGTAGTATAATAGTGGACAGAGGTAAAAGTTAGGGAAATAATGATAATAAATAATAGGAGGACTTACTGGGCTGAGTAGAGCCCTCAGCAGTGGCACTTGTGGTCGGTACCTCCACCCTAGCTCTTCCCGGGCCCCCCTGTGCTCTGCCCCTCTTCGTGCCCTTGGGTGCTGATGCAAGAAGCAAAGAAGATTAAAAAAAAAAGATTAGTGGTACAGTTAATCTCCATAAAATGATTATGACATGCTAACGCAGTAACATTGTACTTATCTAAATCAGATAGCCTATAGTATTAGCATTGACCATTGTTGAGTTGGCCATACTAATCCAAAAATCCCTATTCCAAATTTCCTTAACAAAAATTACATTTGGAACTAATGCATTGCAATTAATGATCTTTAATTTTATTCTCATTTCTCAACCCCCTTGATGGACCAAGTCAGTCTCCTGTTTTTTGCAATGCATAGATGCATACTAGTACTACACATCACTGGGAAATTGCTTGGGACTATACAAGCTACATAAAGAAAGTCACAGAGAACACTAACTCACTGATATCTCTAATTCACTATGGTGACAGGAGGGCAGAGGAGTATGCAATGGCTTCTTAAATAATCAGCCAAAGCGAGCGCCGACGAGTATGATTAGGTAGCACCAAGCACCTGCCTAGCTCAAACTGGATCACATATTAATATTCTTAACGTAAACTAAACATAACTTACCTTTGAGTGTGAGCAGCATGCTATTCGGAAAAAAATGTTAGCATTGTAGAACACAAACGCAACAAATAATTAATACTCACTGAGCCCCGCAATCTCGATGCCTAGCAGGTCGAGCAGGTTCTGGTCCCGGTCTAAGCTATCCGCCCAGCGGTGCGTCAGCTGCTGGGTGGTGTGCTGGACTTGGCTGGTGCGCCACACACACCTGCGCACCATGCCCAATGGAGCTGACGCTCCTGCAGGGGGTACCCACTGCCGGGCCTGCCGCCTGCTGCCAGCATGGAGGGGAAGTGCCGCTGCATGAAAAAAAACAGTGAGCCACCTCCACCCCACAAAAGATTGCCCGGGGCTGCACCCCTTGGCGGCGCCACCGTCCGCAAGGTAGGCGGCTGCTGCTACTGGTTGTTTGAGGGGCCTGGCACCACCGCTCCCCTGGTCGCTCTGCTCTGCCATGGAGCTGAGCGCTGTAAAGAAAAGAGACAGGAAAAGGAAGGAAGGAAGAAATAACGAAATAAAGGGAAAAATAAACAAAAAATACAAAAAGCCACAAGAAAAATTAAAAAAGCTTAAAATACACAGACACAAAAACACACACTAATCCAATAAATAAAAATAAGAGGTAGATTAATTAGGAGGGCAGAGGATTAAATAGATTAGGAAGGGATTGAAAAACAGGCCAGCACCATAAACAGAGTAAGAAAACAAGATGATCGCACCCATGCGAACGGCGTGGTGCCATTTGCACGTCATTTTGAACGCGAGGACGTACTCCGCATTGCGTTTGATGGTAAATGCAACATGAATGGTTGTGCTGGGAAACTCCGCCTGCCTGCGGAACTCCATGTAGCGGAGCAGAGTTTTTTAACCACTTCAAGAGTTTCATGTAGCGAACTCTGCCCACGCCTACTCTTAATTACTTTTCCGAAGGTCATATAGTCTCTGTAGCCTTTTATCTTTGCTAGTGAAGAGTTCCATAATTTGCCTGCTTGTACACAGAAAGTCTTACCACCAATTTTTAACCTGGGTTTATTAGACTGGGTGCCGATCTAGAGCATAGGTTACACGGTTGGATGTATTTGGTGACTTTATTCCTACGGCATACCAGACCATTACAGTTTATTGCCTCATGGGTGATATATAGCTGCTTGAAAGTGGATCTTCTAATAATAACACTTATAAAGCGCCTGGTTACACCAACTGGTGTGTCCCCACGTTGAGACTAACTCTTCGGAGGAGGAGGAAGGAGAAATGGACACTGAACATCAGAGCTGGAAAAGCCACATTTTTAATCTTTTCCGGAAGAGAATCTCCATTGGTTCGGCGCGGAGAAAGAGAGGAAGTGCATTCCAGTTTTTGGCTGCCAGATAGCTGAACGAGCGCGCACCCATCCTTGCTTTTTGGACTTTGACCAGATAAGTCCCAGTCGATCTACGATGTCGTATAGGATTATAGGGGGCGAGTAGATCATGAAAATAGCTCAGACCTTTGCCCTGCAAGCTCCGATGGCTAATGCATAAGGCTTTAAAAAGGATTCTTTTGTTAATCGGCAGCCAGTGCAAGTCATCAAGAGCTTTCCTGTGGGAAGCTTTCCTAGGAAGGTTCAGAACTAAGCGGGCTGCCGCATTCTGAATACATTGCAGCCTGTGAAGGCATTTGTTTGTTGTTCCTAGATAGAGGACATTTCCGTAGTCCAGTTGAGATATTACAAGGGTGTGGACCAGGGTTTTCCTGGCTGAGGTGGGGAGGATGTCCAGGGTTTTCCTTAACATTTTGAGGATTCCAAAGCACTTCCCTGCAACCTTCCTAGTGTGTGTCTTGAAAGAAAGAGTAGAGTCCAGCCAGACTCCTAGGTTTTTAACCTTCTTTTTAGGGGTGGGAGTAAGACCCAGAGTCTGTGGCCACCATGCCAAGGACCAGATGGAGGGGGATTTCCCCACCACCAAGATCTCTGTTTTACTACCATTCAGTTTAAGGCAGTTATTTGTCATCCAGGAAGCCAGGTCCTGCAGGCAGGAAGAAAACTTGGTGGCTGCTTCTTCAGAGTTCTGGGACAGGGAGACAACAAGCTGTGTGTCATCCGCACATGACACAGTGGTAACACCATGCTTTTCCACAATCTCCGCCAAGGGTGCGATGTAGAGATTAAAAGGAGTTGGGCTCAGAGCTGAGCCCTGTGGGACCCCTTGAGAAAGGGCTGTGCTTTTGGAGATATGTGGGCGTTGTGCAACTTGGAAGCTCCGATCCTGCAGAAAGGAAGCCATCCATTTTAGCGTGGCTCTATCCAACCCACCTGATCTGAGATGTTGTAAGAGCAGTTTGTGGGATATCGTATCAGATGCTGCACTAAGGTCCAGTAGGACCAAGGCCACAGTCTGACCTTCATCCACACTTTTACGTATTATCTCCGTGGCAAGGAGCAATGCTGACTCCATAGAGTACATAGCTCTAAAGCCTGATTGTGTGGGGTTGAAGTAGACTGTGCTGGTTAATATGTGCAACTACTTGTGTGTTCACCACCTTTTCTGCTATTTTAGAGAAATAGGGCAGAAGTGAAATAGGGCGCAAGTTCTCCAGCATATTCGAGTCTGCTCCTGGCTTTTTCTTTAAGGGGAGAACAATTGCTTGCTTCCATGTATTTGGGACCACGCCCTCATAAAAGGAAAGATCCAGGAGCTGCTGTACATAGGGCAATATTATATCCAGGCCTTCCCTCATAATTTTAGGCGTGTCTGGGTCGGTACGGGAGCCGGATTTAATACTTAAAGCTACCCCTTTTAAGTCTTCCAGTAAGGGTGGAGAGGGAATTGGCCCCACCCACAAAAGTCCTCTCAGTTTGACAGAGCATCCCATTGCGAGCCTCATCAGGAAAGGTATCATATATTTTTGCTACCTTCTCGGCAAAAAAGTCGGCAATTTGGCTACACAACTCTAATGAGCTGATGGCGGCTGCCATAGTTCTCTCGAGCGAGGATAAGTCTTTGAGGATGGCAAATAGTTCTCTGGAAGAGTTTTCCGTCTGCTCTATTCTATCGTTGTAGTAGGCAGCGCGTGTTTTTTTAATAAGGGAATGGTAGTACTTTAAGTTTAACTTATAGGCTGCCTTGCTGTGATCTGAAAAATCTATCCTCCATATACGCTCTAAGCGCTTATAAGATTTTTTTGCTGTTATTAGGGCTTCATTAAACCTTGGCCCTTGTTTAGTCCGTCTACGAGAGGAGCTAGAGGTCCATGGAGCCACTACATCCAATGTTTCTGTAATCCACTTGTCCACTAATCTGCACGCCACATTAATATCCTTTCCCAGAAGAGGATGACTCTGCTGGAGAGTATGAGTAAAGCTTGCAGAATTGAATCTGGACCATCTCCTGTGTGGGGTGCTTAATCCTGTTGTAGCTGTAAGAGGAGTTTTAGCTAGAGGGATAGAGAAAGTCACAAGATGGTGATCAGACCACGAGACTGCAATCGGGGGTTCAATTTCTAAATCTAAACAGTTAGAAAAAATAGGGTCTAATATATGACCTAGTTGGTGTGTCGGGAGAGTAGATTTAAGTACTAGCTGAAGGGCGGCTAATTCCTGACATAGGAATTGAGCTTCACTGTTTGCGTGGTCATCAAAGTGTAAGTTAAGATCACCTAAAACAATCAGATTGCTATAACGAAGCGCTGGTTGCACCATTTGCTCCACCAAACTTGAGATAAAATTGGTAGCCGGACAAGGAGGTCGGTAGATCAGGAAGCCCTTGATTGTGTAGTTGTCAGCTGCCGTTATCGAAAAGAAGGCAGCTTCGCTTATGTCTATATTGGCTATATCCAAAGTACATTTTAAGGATAGTTTATAGACAATGGCTATTCCTCCTCCACGCTTAGTCGGGCGATCCTGTCTAAGTATGCCATAGTGCTGCGGAAGGGCTTCCAGTATCTCAGGGGCAGAGTTCTCATTCAACCATGTTTCCGTGAGAAATAAGACGTCAAGCTGATTGTCTAGAATACAATCGTAGATTTCAATCTTATGTTTATTAAGGGATCTACAGTTGTTCTAGCAACTGGTAACTAGTGAAGGGCCTTCAAGGCGGGGAAGATATGTACTAGTGCCTTTAAATGTAGAAGTAACTTGGCAGCAGAGCTTTGAATTCACTATGTCCTCCTCATGATTGGTAAAGGTGAGCCATAATGTAAGCCATTATTGTAGTCCGATTTTGATAGGATAAAAGCTGTTG
This sequence comes from Calotriton arnoldi, assembly GCA_963921515.1. NCBI lineage: Eukaryota > Metazoa > Chordata > Amphibia > Caudata > Salamandridae > Calotriton > Calotriton arnoldi. The sequence continues at coordinate 59,598 of CAWUFW010022848.1, read as the reverse complement.
TTGCTTGAACCTTATGAGGACATAGTAGGTGTGGGAAGATGCTTTGCAGTGTTTTCATGGTAGGAAAGACTGGTTTGCATATTTTATCCACTTGGGCATTCATAGACAGTCCAGAGGCCATGGTAACACCAGGGTTTCCTACCAATTGAAAGATTTTTGGTGATGGACCTAGTTCATCTGGCCAGTTGCATAGAGGGTCCAATGTTTACAAGTCACCACAGGTAAGTAGCTTAGTTTCTGATGCATTTAGAGTCCCACTGGTAGTTTGCTGGACTGTGTCCTGTTTTCCAAACTCTCAGTCCGCCCACCCAATTTTGAGTCAGGCGGACAACCAGGTTTATGCCGATGGAGTAAAATGTACTCCCTCACTTACGGCGACCTTCTGTCTTCACCCTAAGGGAGTACAGGCAGTCGGAGATAAGTCATCCAACTGTCTGCCCTATTTTTAAGTGGGTGGTTAGATGTCTTTATTTTTTACGGTCCATTACAACCAGGAATATCCTGGTGATGAAAAATAAAATATGACCCACACACCATGGGTGAAAGCTTCTGTGGTGTTGGGGCCATTAGCTTTTACGTTTTCAAAAACAAGCTCCCCTATGATGAACACACACCAAACTTTTAACTGACTTTGTTTGACCAGCCATGACGGTGGTTCATACAGCCATAGAGTTCACAGCAGGACCTATGGTGAACACGAAATTTGACAGACAAAGAAAAGGCAAGGTGGCAGACTTAAAGTACTCTGCCACCCTGACTACCTTAACCCTATCCATCAACCCCTATATCAGGCCCTCAGATTGAGGTAACTCCATGTCATCCATTGGTCAATTGCAATGAGGCAACTGACGATTTTTGACATTCCAATGCCTCTGTTTTTTTCCCAATTTAAGAAGTATCTGAATATTGTCTGCTTAGCTATAGCAAGTGAAACCAAAGGTTTTCATTAGTTCTGGAAAGGATTGAAAAGGAGAAGTGAGATGATTGAGCCTTGAGGGACTTCTGTTTTCATATTGTAGGGTTTTGATGAGAAAAGAGGCATATGATCAATGTTTATTATATTGTGTAGGTAGGAAGAGATCCGTGAGAGATTTATGCCCTCTATACCAACTTCTGTGAGCCTAAGGATTAGGGTATCAAGGACGACAGGGTCAAATGCTTGTGCTGAAGTGGTAATATTGCAGAAGTCATAGCGGGATACTTAGAGAGTGCTACGTGGGGGGCTCCATGGGAGAGGAATCAGAGATGAAGGAATTTGGCAGGGACTGTCCCTGCAGGAAATTGGACAGAGGGAAAGCGCTGGAGCTAGAGGAGGATTTGACAGAGAGGGAGGTGCATTTGACGCTCTCACAATTACTGACTGAGAAGGCTCAGGAGCCAAATGGCCTCCTAGTGGAGCTCCTGAGCCGATTATCCACGGAAGTAGTACCTCCACTCCACGAGATGTATACTGCAGCCTATGAGAAGCGTGAACTCCTCCAAGACTTGCGGACTGCAACAGTGGTACCCGTTCTAAAACCAGGGAAACCCCCAGATAGATGCGACTCCTGCAGACCCATTTCGCTACTGAATGTAGATGCAAACATTCTGGCAAAAGCCCTAGCGAACAGATTGCGAGGAGTGATTCTGGATTTGATGTACCCAGACCAAAGTGGGTTTATGCCCCAGTGATCCACTAGGTTTAACCTTAGAAGGCTAAAGAATAATATAGCCGCAGCTAGAGGGTTGGTGGTACTGCTTGCAATAGCCTCCCTTGATGCCCACAAAGCATTCTACTCCGTGGAGTGGCCCTATATTTTTGCAGTCTTGGAGAAAATGGGTTTTTGACCGAAATTCTTGGCCTGTGTCCTTTTTCTATATACAAAACCTCAAGTACGACTGAAGGTGAACCAGGTCCTCTCGGTGGAATTCACTGTTGGGAAGGGCACACAACAGGGCTGCCCCCTCTCACCGATATTATTTACATTAGCACTAGAACCATTAGTGGAATGGGTACAAGTGGATGCATAGAATGAGGGCTAGAGATGGGACTCCCTATGGGAGGATCATATCTCGCTCTATGCGGATGATGTGTTACTGTATCTGGCCAACCCTGATAAGACCTTGGAAAGAGTAGGCAAAATATTTGCACACTACGGAAAATATGCTGGGCCTCGAATTAACTGGGGCAAATATTTTGGGTGATAGCCTCCCAATGCCACTTCATATTGAAAGAACACGCTTTAAATACTTGGGGATATGGATTTCCAGAGAGGAAGCCTCACATTATGAGGGCAACCTCATCCCACTGCTGCAGAACTTGGAAATGGACGTTAGACACTGGGGAGGCCTGCCTCTCTCCTTAATGGGTAAGGTGGAATTGTTCAAAATGGTGACTGTTCCACACCTTATTTATACTCTACAGAAAAGGCCCCATAGAATTCCCTAGTGATTTTTTAAAGAAGTAGATGCTTTACTGAGGAAATCATTGTGACGGGGGCGCCACGAGAATAGCACTTTCTACTTAATGGCACTCCACCTACGAGGGAGGAAAAGCATTGCCTAATGTAGGACGATACTACGATACTACGAGGCGGCACATTTGAGTATAGTCAATGATTGGGCATATGCACCAAAGGAGAACCCAGCGTTTAGATTTGACAGGGGGATGCTGGGAGGGAAAGGTTACCTATGGTGGAAAGCTAAATGAGGAAGCCCCTCCCGCGACAAATGTGAGCGTAGCATTATGGCATGAGATACATAGTGATGGGATGGAGGGGGCTCCACTATGGCTGGGCACATGGTTGAGGGATGTCTTAGGCATTTGAGGCTTCTGACAATGATATACGATAGGGCTTAGTACCCTGGCAGATGTGTGGGACACTAATGGGATGCTGCCCTTCACATATCTTCAGACAGAATATGAGATGCCGCCCTCCCAGATATTCAAATACCTTCAATTGTGACATGCATTGCAGTCAAGAATTGCACCAGATGAGAAAGTTACGGAAGCCTCGCTTTTGGGGAATAGATTATTAGAGGGGCCAACACTTACTAAAATGATTTCTCTCACCTACCAGACCTTGATGAGGAACGCCCAAAGAGTCTTAGAACCTTTAAGGGCGAGATTGCAGAGAGACATTGGAGACTTCGAGGATGAGGACTCGGGAGATGCATTGCAATTCCCCAGACAGGTAGTGATTAAGGCTTGTTACAGATGAATACAACTAAAAATCCTGCATAGGGTCTATTACACTAGAGTTCTATTTAATAAATTGGGGGAAGTGTCAGATGATACTGTTTGAGAAGCTGTGAACAACAGGGAACATTCTTCCATACTCTTTGGGACGTCCCGATTTTGCGTGATTTCTGGGAGGGAGTGACTCATAGATTGGAGGATGCTACTGACATTCCGATAACCCCAGAGGCCGCATTGATCCTGCTAGGGATTTGGTGCGATTCTGATGCATCGTCAAACCAGCACATATTATTTAATCTGGGGTTCCTCCTAGCCAAGAGAGAAGTAGCACCCAAATGGGGCTCATCCGTGGCTCTTATGGTGAGAGACTGGGAAACGGAGATGAATATAAGCCACGCACAGGAAAAAATGATTTATAAAGGAAAGGGATGTCCAAAGCAATTTGATAAGATTTGGAAAGGGTAGATGAGTGATGAGTAGGGTATTTGTTCTAGCCGGTGACCTCAATGGGTAGAAAGGGTGGGTAGGGGGTTGATTGTTTGGTTTGCAAGTATGTTTTATTGTTTGGAAAATCAATAAAATACTATACTAAAACAAACTGTCAAATGCTGTGGAAATATCAAAGAGTAGAAATGCAGCAACCCCATTTTTGTCCAAAGTGTTTAAAACAGATGAAGATTAGGGCTTATTCAGATATTATGGAATTATCTTCTATTAAATTTGAGATTTGGTTGACAGCTCCTTTTTCCATGTGTTTGCTAAGAAATGGTCTGTTTGCTATTGGTATATTAATTGTTGGGATCTTGAGGATCCAAGTCATTTTTTTTGCTGTGGCTATATGTTTGCTTTTTGTAGGTTTTCTGATGAAACGGAGTTAGAAAGGTTTCTGAGTGGGATGTCTGTTAATGTTGATGGAAGGATTTTTTAAAACTTTGTTGGCGAACAAGATTCAGAACGGCAGGTGGTATGTCTGCTAGCTTTCACTATGCCCTGGACAATGGTCACTGGCAGTTCATGGAAAGAACAGAGCCTGGTGGACCTTCCTCTTGGGCAAGTGGGTTACGGCAGACAGTTTTTTTGTGTTTTAAGTATGATCCCAATATTTCTGCTTTGTCTGTGTAATGAGTCACCAATTTATTACAAATCTCATGAGAGTTGTTAAGGCTTCCTTGGAGGATTTCTGAGTTGCAAAATTCTGACTATTGCGGCATTCAACATTATAAATTCAAATAGTAGCATATTTAGCTTTTTTGATTTGTAACATACATTTTATTATATCTATGTAGGTGCATTTTGTCGTGTGAGTTCTTGAATTTGTGACAAGTCTGTTGGCATATTGCAATTCATCATTTTATCTTTTTTAATTCTGCATTCATCCAGGGGTTTGTTCTTTCTTTAACATTGCTTTAATGTTTTCTGAGAAATTATACATCAAAATCTGCATGTAGCCATCCATGGAGTTTCTCTTTTGAGCTTATAGTTTCGAGATCCATGTTAGAGGTAATTTAGATTTTTAGGTGTTCCATGGTCTGTAGATAGTTGTGGGTAAGTTTAGTTTGGTTGAAGTTTGTCGTGAAATATTTGGTTGGAAGGAATCTATGTGATGATCTGTTTAACAACTGAAGTAATTGTTTGAAAGGAGACGAATTCTGCATTGCCAAAGATGACATCTAAGATGTGTCTAGCAATATTCATGGATTGGAGAATAAGTTGACTTCGGTTATGGGTATCAACACATCATTAAGGGCTAAGACCAATTTAGCCTCAGCAGAGCTGAAAGAGTGGGGCCTCCTTCCCTTTGTCAGAGTATTAAAAAAACTTGAATTATTGGCTTTATGTGGGAATTATTTCTGTAATCAACATTGCAGACTACTCCTAATTTGTCAGTAAAAGCATGCATGCATGCATGTAATCAAACAAGGAGGGTGTTGGATAGGTCTCTACATAGGTGGGTTGAACACATGGGGATGGGTGATTACCTTATGCTTGAATCAATTTGACTTCTAATTTGGCTAATGCTCATTCTGCCACGATCATCTGGAAACTATCAAATACCAAAATAAAAGTCTTCTGTGTGCCACAGGTATGCAGATAAATGTGTGGGCCTTATTTAGAGATGTCTGTCCACCATCTTTGACATTAATTAACTCTAAATGCAGCAGATGGAACACTCGCCACTTTATGGAGTATGTCTTGAATGCACCCTACTCTAGGACCCTAAGTCTTTAACTCTGAGTAGATGCACAAATGTTTCAAAACAGGTAATAAACTATGACGGAGACAGGGGACATTTCTAGGGTATGCCGCAATCCATTTTATGTGGGAAGAAGAGAACAGGTATCACCAGCTGCTTCACTCTTACAAACTGGACCAAACTTTTTCTCAGGGCATCAAAAACAAGGTGCTGAATGGAATTCTTGAATTAATCTCATCCAGTGGTAATCACTCAGGGCCACATCCCAGTCTATTTTTCGCCCACCATGCCACCTCAGTTTGGATCCAGCCATATGCAAATCAATCTTGACCATGCTCCAGTGGAAACACTTCAGCCCAAACTGCCAGGTCAGGTCCTCCCTGAACCGGAACACAAGGAATTCAGGACCGAATCTGACCTTATTAGGGCTCATCAACCAGACATAGCTTTTTCCAGAAAAATTATGGATTGGGATGCGACCCAGAGTGATTGCCAATGGCTGAGATTATTTCAAGCATTCCATCCATCACCTTGTTTTTGATGCCCTAAGTGTGACGGGTATGCCCAGAAGTAGGTCCTGTACTCACTGTGCTACTGGAAGCAAGCCATACATGGCTCATAAGCCCTAATAAGGGCAAAATGATGAATTGGGATGTGAACCAGAGCAAATGCCAGTGGCTGAGATGAAATTAATCATTACATCCATCACCTTGTGTTTGATGCCCAAAACTAATCTGAGGCAACTACAAAAACCTGAGGTACAGATGTCAATATGAGCAAGTGGTCCACCGTGCTAAATTCTGCCATCAGATCTAGCATTATGAATAGTCAGAAGGCTGCTTCCCTTAACTGAAAAAGGATATCATACTGAGCTGCTACCAGCACAATCTCCAACCTATTGTAATGATGGAAGCTGAATGTCTAATATATCATTCTGCTCTAAGAAAATAATTGCAGCGCTGGGATGCCTGGCTTCACCTTGGGGGTGCCCAGGAGTGGACATTTCACAGGGAAAAGCCAGGAAGGGTTCCACAGCGGTATGCGTACAGCGCCAGGACACCCCTTTGGGGGTATAAGTGCGCTTTACAAGTACAAATTTCATTTCATTTCATTTCATTTCAGCTGCTTTGCAATCACTTTTTCTGGCCCAGCCATTTGTGGGGTCATGGAGCCCAGCAACTGGCCTACACTGTCAAGAGCAGCATAGTCAAGGTTCAACATTATGACAACAGGATAACAAGACCTAGATTTTCGCCATGAATGACCACCACTTGGTGATAAATGGAACCAACTAAACCATAATGTCCTGGTGACGGTAGCCAAGAGAGCATCTCTATGAAATGAAGTAGGTTTGAGAGAGTTCAATAGTTGTGCCTTAACACAAACCCCAAGTGCTTCAAACAGAATGTGGCTGGCATAACCTGCAACAGATCCAAGCCACTGCTCTCTTCCACATCTAACATTATGTTCACCTGGGTTGTTGAACAGCTCGCTTTATTTTTTTGTCTACAAAAAGTCAGTTGAAAGTCTTACACTGCTCAAGTGATGATGTCAAATTGGATAGGACTAACGTTGGAGTCAAAAAGGACAGGGTGATGTGAAAGACCTCTTTAGCTGGTTGAAAGTTGCTCAACTCCAGTCTCCAAAATGTTCTTTTTACTATAAATGGCATTTTCATTACAAGACTATGCTTTTTCAATGTACAAACATCTTAATTTTACTTCCTCCATTAAATTCCAATTGGCATAAATCCTCTTCAAACTGGCCAGGTCAGCATTAAATTAAAGGGCACTAATGGACATGCCCTTTTTTACTTTGGCACATCTCCATTAAAAATCACAATGCAGAACCACTAACGTGCAAAATAATATATTTGCAACTGTTGCAGGATTGTGGTTTTGGAATTCTGGTGGTGAAAGTCTTACTTAAGCCAATGACATTTTCTTTCATGCTTCAAACTTACTTGCAGCCTTAACAGAGCTCAAGTCAGCCTTGTTTGGGACACCAATCCAGAATCCATTAAACTAATCTCTGCAAAATTAACTTCTAATGGAGACCATCTTAATGTGATGAAGCCAAAAATCCTAGGTGGCTTTAACCCTGGATGGTTGTTTGTTGGCACTTACAACCTTACTTAGAGTTTGGTTGACAGGGCACTCGACCACAAACATGAACCATGAAACTTGGCAGCTGCTCAGCAAAGCAACAGTGCTCAGAGGTATGGAGATCTCTGCCAGGCAGGTGGAGATCTCTAACTATAGTGGGTGTCTGCCCGAGAAAAAACTAAATAAGGCTGTTAGATTTTTGTTCTAGAAATATTCAGTGCTGGTGACTAATTGTGAAATCCTTCGGTATTTGTTCAAAGTTGTCACAACTTTTCTTCTATAACATATAAAACTATTGATAGTTGAAATACAGGCTTTCGTGACGTAAGACCGATTTTGAAGTGGATGGTAACAGGACATGTGACAAAAAAAGCAGTTGTCCTATCTGCCAAGCTCAGCATACTCCCATCTGTAAATGAAGGCAATCTTCCTTCGCTAATTGCTATATATTGCAATAACTATGGCACCACTGAAAATTACATTGTGGTCCTCCGCCACCGTTTGTTGCATAAAATCAGTGAAAACAGTCCTGTAAACTGTGATGTTCTTGCACTGAAAGTCATTCGTGTGTCCAATATGAGATGAAAGAAAATCTGCATAATGTAAGGAAAAAAATATATAATGTGTGTACTAGTAATGCACACCTTCTTTGGGTGTACATTTTCAGTCTTCACTTTGGTGGTAATTTCGCCATGGCTCCTAGGGTTGGTGGAATTGCTGCAACACTTTTCTTCTCTGGGGTGGTTCCCACAATCTTGGCTAGAGCTCCTTTATGGGAAACACCCACCACTGTGGCAGGACACTTTCAATTGTGTTGGCTGTCCTCTGGTGGTGTGGGGAAAGTATTTCCTCTACCAAACTGGCAATTGCGCAGTCTGCCCATCCATCTTTGAATCAGAACAGTGTTTGACACACTCAGCCTGGAGACTGATTTAGATGCAGTCTGGCTGGAAAATACTGATATGTTTGAGAAGGACAAGGGAACCCAAATGAAGTCTGCCAGGGACCTTGGGAAATAGTACTTTTCACTACACCTACACAGAACACATACGATGTGACAGCAAGACAGAAAAAGGCTCAGGCACGGCTGTCGATTTGTCATATATGGCATTAGAACATAGGGCCAACAAATCGTCTTTTTACTCCCTTACACAAATAATAACACATTAAAGTAGTGTATAAGGTGTGATGGGTGTCTTGCTGTCACATCGTATGTGTTCTGTGTAGGTGTAGTGAGGGCACAGGATTGTGTCCCACCTACTCTATTGTGTGTTTATGAAGAAGTTTTTACTCTGATAAATTGTAACATTAAAGTAGACCTCTGTCCGGCTGGACAAGTCTTTACCAATATAGAACTGATTGAGTCTATATTTATCTCTCCCATACTATACCGTTCCATGGGACCACTGTTTTCTAAAAAAGGAAAATACTGATAGTCATTCCCAGTGAAATCTCGCATAACCTGTCTTTGAATTTGCACCTAAGTGACAGTCCTTTCTGAGATGTTGCTTTTGGTGTCTCTTTTCTCATGAAGACTATATAAATACTAAACATCTGTATGTTTATCAGTTCCATGTGCCACTACAGAGTAAATACAAATGCTGGCTCACTCGCTTCCATTTGCCAAAATCTTTGACATTTGCGAGACAAGAGGCTTTAGAAGACTGCAAGGAGAGCAGAGTGAAATGAGAATGGAGGAGGTTCTGGCAGCAGTTACTGCTTCTAAAATCCAGAAAATGCAGATCTATTGTCTAATGCACAGAGCAAGAGACAAAAAAATGTGCATGCTTTGTCTTTAAGCTCTATTTAATTACAATCCATAGGTATTGTACATCAATTTTGCTTTATGCATACTCTGCAACAGGGCAGTCTTTCTGCTTTCTATATATACCAGTCATGCTCAGCTATTGTCTTGGAGGAATGCATTCCACAATATCGTGGTTGTATTATAGACTTGCCAAAATATTGTATCCCTTATATCAATTAGCAACATATTGATAATAGAGTCCACTAATTTAAAACAAAAATTGGTTAACATAATAGATGAAAATGAAATGATAAATGTAAAATTCAGTGTTAATGACACATTTTTTAAATTTGCTGATTTGCAATAGGCAGTCACAGTTGACCCAATAGGTATAGTAAAGCTAAGAAGCAAGTTTCTTTAACTAAAAAGCAAACCTAATATTGGTGAAATGTGCACAACGTGAATTAGAAGCTTGACCTTATAGTAACATGCTTAGAAATGTTCGTCATAACTGCAGAATGTTTCTGGTTTAGCAAATTTATTACTTTATAAGCAACATTTTATTCTTAAATGACAAGAACTTCCTAATTTCTCATGTTCTTATATGAATGTTTGATTAAGATAGTTGTGCATTATAGACAATAATTCTTGTTCATATTAAATGTAATGCATTACCTAACAGAGATTTTGTCTCTTAGTATAGTTCATTGTTCTCGCAGTGAAACAAAACATGATGAATAAGGCCGATCTGTGATCACATGCCTATGGAAACTAAGGGGCATATTACCAAGCCCCTATCGCCACCACAACATCACTTTTTGTGACGTTGTGGTGGCGACAGGGTCAGCGCCCTATTACCAAGGCAGCGTTAAACCACATAACGTGGCTAAAAGCCACGTTAAGTGACTTAACGCTGCCTTGGTAATAGTGCCCCTTTCACGCTAAACTTAGCGTGAAAGGGGCGTGCAGTGGGTGTTGCGGTGGGCGTTCCACCGCAACACCCATTCACTTCGACGCTGCCACCTATTATCAAGAGAGGCGATAATAGGTGGCAGCGCTGAACTTAAGACCAGGAAAATCCTGCTCTTAAGGTGGCGATACGAGGAGAAATGCTTCATTTCTCCTGCGTTTTGCTTTTTCTATGTGTGCTGCCTTGTGCAGCACACATGGAAAAAGCAAAATGCTAAGGTATGTTTATGTACAGGAAGGTGTCCTTCCTGTACATAAACAAACCTTTTTAAATGCCATTTTGTAACTTACATGTGTGCTGCATGAAGCAGCACACATGTAAGTTACAAAATGGCATTTTAGATTTGTTTATGTACAGGAAGGGACACCTTCCTGTACATAAACAAACCTCCTGCTCGCAGACACCCTTGCACTATGGTGCAAGGGTGCCTGCGTTGGCGTTAAGTCGTGAGACTTAGCGCCATCGCAGGGGGAAACGCCAGGCTGCACCATGTCCTTGGTAATATGGTGCAGCCTTGCGTTTCCGAAGTGGCGATGAGAGACGTTAAGCCAAGGAGGCTAACGCCTCTCACCGCCACTTCCTAGATAATATGCCCCTAAGCCTTATGTTTTCAGAATCTAACTATGCAAGAATGTCTGTAGCTAACTTTGTGATACCTTTACAAGCTGCATGTATTTTTTTGTGGGAACGGAAGAGCTGAACCTGCTCAATGACGAGAGGTACCATTTGATTGGCCCACGGATGAAGGAGTCCGATACAATGTCTGCACTATGTACTAATTTCTTTTATATTAGTGCGTTTTCCTAGCTAGATGGTCAATACCTTTTATGCCTTTCATGCTTTTTCTCCCCTTTGCCAGACTCTTGAGGGTTGCGGCTACTGCTGCTGCTGTTTCCCTATTACTCTTGCATTGCCATTTGATTTTTCCAGATTGCTACTAAAACTGTATGCTGAATAATTTGAGACTCGGCTGAGTTTCGTAAACTACTCTTTATGGAAAGTTCTGCTGTTTTAACTTGGATTTGAGCTTTATGCTCCTTTGATCTCACTCTTTTCCTGTTGAATCCAAACTCTTCATTGGTTCTACGAATCTGACACTTTGATCTGATCTTTAGCATAGAGAATTAGTCCTTTATGGAACAAGCTTAAATTTATTACCTGACTTTGGAATCTAACCATTCTTTTTGATGAGATTTCTATACACTGATTCGACTTTTGGACTAATTGAAATAAAAACAATCAAAAGAATTTACTAATCTATGAATGAGAATGAAGGTTTTTGAAACTTATCTAAACTCTCATCATTGACTGAACTTAAACGATTAAAGAAATTTGTGTTTATGATGCCTGTTTTGCTCTTTGGCTCATAATACGATATTCAAAGATCCATCACTAGAGGAGAGGAAGTTGCAGGGTGGAAATAGGGCCTAACCCTGCAAGTGATGGTAAATAGATAAATAAACTGTATTATTTAAGATTAATCTTGGGGCCCAGTTCACGCTATCATTGTCAAAGTAAATAAGTGTAGTGATGTATAGATTTACTAGTTTTAATTCCACATCTCCTTACTTACTTACTTTGATGATATTGCAGTGTAACACCATCACTTCCATTCAGTACATTAATGTTCTTTCGTTTTTTCACAGAATGTCTGCAGCTTTCTTGAACAATGCAATTTCTCTCTATTATCTGGTATATATTGCACCTTACCTCACACATCAGGCTGCCGATGAGCTCTTTACAATCAGGTTTCATCAGCTTTTGTTTTATCTTGTCCTTTACTGATTTTTTCTTCTTCAGAGTGATCTGTTCAAATTGTTCTTCCTCAGAGGGACTTGCTCAAGTAATCTATGCCAAGTTTATCACTAACTTGTCTCCTTGTTTGTTTTCTCCTTTCAAGTACTGTGGAAGATGCAGAGGAAAAGGAATGTTCAACAGATGCTGCAGGAGCTATGAACTTTAGGTCAGAGGTGTAAAAGCAAAAATAAGCCAACATGTCATTGTTGCCAGGTGCAGCAGCACCAGACCAAACACCTCCAATTAGTGGTGAAACTTAAAAGAATACCTCATACCTTTAAAAGCAACAGACACCATAACCTCTCTGGCAAGACCTAATTTCGGGATAAAAAGCACTCAACAAACATTGCACACAACACACACAACATGCAAGATACAAACACATAACAGTATAAAGAGGGGCTTTTGGCCAGCCCTCTTCAGCCATTGTCTAGTTTAGGAAACCTCACTCCAGGTCTGGCTGGATGGTCAGCTTTTCCCATTTTGGGACAGCCATGGCATAGCACAAATATTTACCTTTTGACCATGGGAAAAGAAATAGTCCATCAGTTGCACTTGTAGCCTCCTTGCAGCTCCCAACCCTGAGAAGAAACTGCAATTTGATGGCAGCAGAAGGGACACCATTCACTATCTACCCGGCTGCGTGGCAGATGTGGTCCTGACTGCATTACACCACTCTCAGGCCCCTAGCTTCGGATTTGCTAGCACAGCTGTCACTGAGCTGGTACATGCTGTGGCTGCTCCCTCTGTCTTGCAGGCTGAAACCATCACTAACCAATCCATTACAGGTGAGTATGCTTGTGTATCACAGTACAACACACTCTATCTACGTCACTACAATACATTGTGTGATGGAAGCAGCACCTGTGGAGCGATGGAGAGCCTAAATCTACCCGGGCTGCACTTCTGGAAGTGAAGGCCACCAGGAGGGGGACTTTCATTTCTGTATACCAAGTTTCAGATAAGGAAACAAATGGCCACCACCTCGCAAAATGAGGCCTGGAGCCCGGGAAGGACAAAGCTACACAGTCTGAAAATGCAAGAACGGCTGCCCAACACAGCCACCCAACTTTGAATAAGCAAACCGGAGGGCAGACTAAAGCCCACCAGCAGGGCCCTGACTCGAATGCTCCTCCCATCTCCTGTCCTATGTTACCCTACCTGAGATCGGGCCCTGAACTCTCCACTGAACAATCTGCAGCTCAACACAAATGACCGGTGGCGGCCAGCACGGATCTGGGGTGGTGAGGCAGGGGGACGGGGGGTTGGGGGGGGGGGCTAAGAAGGTATAATTTTTAAAAATTCACTTACCTCCCTGCAGCTCTGTCTCACATTGTCTCTCCTCCGCCGAACAGGAAGCAGCCAGGCTCCCCTGAGCCAATCACAATGCTGCAATGCAGCGTTGTGATTGGCTCCCCTAAACCAATCACAACGCTGCAATGCAGCGCTGTGATTGGTCTGAGTGCCGTCGTTCGGCGCTCAGACAGGGACTGGGGGCCTGGGTATGTTCTCCATGCAGGCTGTAATGCGGCCTGCATGGAGAACATGCTAAAGTGCGCATGACTGTTTGGCTGGCCCGAGAGGGCCAGTCAAAGTATCATGCGCACTTTAGTGTGCCCACCACTCCTCCCCTGCTCTGTCAGCAGAGCAGCCAGGTCCACCCTCATGCTGCCGCAGCAGGGAAGAATAAAATGATAATAACATTGCGTTATTATCATTTTATTTTTCCTTTCTTTTACTGCTGCACAGCAGCAGTGGCGCAACGCTCCTCCGCCTTAGCGGAGGAGCCGCCACTGCAAATGACACAGCAGATGCCAGGTGAGCAGTGAAAACCCTGTCTTACTCTCATCACCAATGGAAAGAAGAGCAAACTCAGGTAGGAGAAGGCAAGAAAAGTTCATTAATAAAAAAAGAGGTTGAAAACAGTGTGGCAATCAGCGGCAGCCAGTCCTTAATTTGCAAATGAATGAGTGCTGGTGCCCAAAGCTCTGCTCAGAAGCCAGCAGTCGTTGCAATTAATTGTCAGCGTGCCAATTACCAAAGCTCTATAGTCTCGAATTCACCTCATGCCTCTTTAATCCAGTACGCGACACTCTAATCTTTCTCTTCCTCCATCTTTCTGCTTTGTTTTCCCTCTCCTTCTATCCGTAACTGTCTCATGAGGAAAAGTAAGTGCCAATACCAAAAAATAAGTACTGGTGGCCCCCACCAGCATCCACCAACTCAAATTAAGCACTGACACCAGCAGCAACTGTCACAACCGTTCAGCGTCACTTACTAAATAAGCTCTGCTCATGTGCACCGGCTGACATTCTGAAGCTGAGCATGAGAGCCAACAGAATACAACAATAAAGTACCTTCTGTCTATAATATAAGGATATTGCAAGCCACTGAGGAGTTCCGTAACCATATAGAGGAACGAGAGTGAATGCCTGATTCCTGAATAGTGTGATAGAACTCAGAGGAGACTTGTAAGATCCTTCTAACATAAGTCAGAGCCTATTTTATTCAGGTCTGTGACCTGCCATTCACTCTGTCTGCTGGCTCTGACACCAGGAATTGTGATCTCACAGTTCAACTGTAATAAGTCATTACACTTGAGCAGCTATTTAATTTTCTTACTACAGGTGGCTAGTAGTGTCACAACTAGACTGGAATAAGACAGTTTGAGATCGGTCTTTGTACAGGTATTGCAGGCTATCATGTAGTAAATTATTGTATACTCCTGTCTTATTTTCCACTTAAGTAGCTTGTATACACTCAGTGTAGTGGCTCCTGTAAAAATGTCGTTCTTGGTATAAGTACTAACAAACTCAGGGGCATATTACCAAGGATTAGCGATATTTATCGCTAACCGCGCTTAGCGCGTTTTTTGTTAATGCCGCCTATCGCTGGAAATTATCGCTGAGATAACCCCCTATTAGTAAGGTTTATCTCCATAGCGATAATATTTCCAGCGATAGCGGTAAAATGCGAGAATATCGCTGGAAAACCAGCGATATTCTCGCATTAACGCAATGGTGGATTTAGCCTGACAATCCACCCCCCATGCTACAAACAGGTAAGTCACCCTCAGTAGCAGGTGTAAAAATCTAGCGATAAACGCGCTTAGCGCGATTTATTTTATTGCTTCGCCTGCCTTGCTAATAGGGGGTAGTTGTGTTAGCGACTGTTTTCAGTCGCTTTCAGTAGGGAACGCCTGCCTTGCATGTCATTAGCGATAATTATCGCTGACATGCAAGGCGATGTGAAAACCGGCCGCTATCGCTTGAAAGCTGTCGCTAACGCCTGTTAGCGACAGCTTGCTAATAGGGCGATAAAAATATCGCCGCTTTAGCGGCAAAAAGTGCCGCTAAAGCGGCGATAAAGCCCTTGATAATATGCCCCTCATACTTTTATATCAAATACCATGTTTTTCTCAAGCGTAATTGAATGTTCTCAAAAGCACTCTTATGTTGTCAGCGTCACCTTAAATTTTCCATCTAGTCTCACTTTGATCTGGGCTGCTCTCCAGCTGAAATGCCTTTCTTCCTTGCTCGGTGGACCCCGTTGTTCTTTTGCATTCTTGCTGATATTGATTTTCAGTTTGTCCACAATAAGTTTCTTTCATTGCTTCTTTTCAGCTCTAGGGCTGAGTTTCTGCCTCAATTCCCTGGTATTTGTTGCGTTTCACAGCGAGATTAATGTCTTTCTAAACCTATTTCAGGATATCTCTGTTTGTACTAGCAGGGGAAACATAATTTCCATAGAAATGAATGTTTTATTAACTTTGCTGGTAGCGAAATGCAATCAAAACTTTCTAACAAACAAAATGTACACATGTTATTTGTTTCCAATTGTTCAGGGATACACCTATATTTTTAATTTGATTATTTTGATTGAGATTTTGTATGAGTAGCCTAACACTTAGGCCCTGATTACGAGCGGAGGGGCTATTTATCGCAGCTGATAAATAACCATACCACGGGGTACGCTGTTTATCAGGCGTGATAAGTAGCACCTATTACAAGTTTGTGGGGAATAGCATGCGGGTTTTGGTGGTTAACGCACCAAAATCTGCCTGATATGGAAAATACCATGGCCCATATTTATCATAGTGTTCCGTCGCCCTTGCGCCACGCAAGGGGGAGCAAAGGTGATGCAGCACTAAAATCAGATGTATCAAGCCACGCAAGCCCGGCTTGCATTGCCCTGCATGGCTTGATGAATCTGGAGTAACACAAGGCAGCGCAAATCGGTGCCTTGCGTCACTCTGCCCCAGGGAGGTTCCATGGGTGAAGCGTGGGTGTTTCGACATATCCACCCATGGACTTTGACGCATTCCCAGATTTACCATTAGTGGTAGACCTGGGAATGCGTCAAAATGCTATGCCTCCCCGAGGAGAAATATCTTTATTTCTCCTCGTTTTTTCCTCTTTCTACATGTGCTGCATTCTGCAGCACACATAGAAAGAGGAAAATGCGTCTGAGGGTTGTTTTTGTGCAGTAAGGTGTCCCTTCCTACACAGAAACAATCCTGCCTGCAACGTGGGCACCTTTGCACCATGACGCAAAGTTGCCTGCGTTGGCGCAGGGCAGCACTTTGTGCGCCAGAGGAAGGAAAGGATAGTAATACGCCGTATAATGTTGAATACGTCACATTCCTGCCCTTTCGCGCAGTGTTGGCTTGCTGCGTTATGCTGCGTGAAAGTATGATAAATCTGGGGCAAAATGGTTTGGCCCTGCTCAATTTTGGCAGGTTTGACCTGCCAAAATTTAGCAAAGGTTGAGGTATTTAATGAATCCAATGATTATTGGGTGCATTAAATGCAGCCAAACTCATAATTTCGACCCATGCATAAAAGGGGTTTACCCATGGGTCGGTATTAACCGACCCACTCATAATCAGGCCCTAAACAGACTAAATTGATAGAACACGCAGACTAAATACTGGTGGAGAAAAGACATATCTTGGGAGCTGTGTGAAAAAGTAAGGGGGACAGTTGCTGCACTGTGTTGGCTGAATAGGAGATAGCCAGGGATGTAGCTTCCACTGGGGCGGCAGGTGCAGTGGCACCAGGACCCAAAGACTTGAGGGGCCCTCTGAATACTGATTATTGCTGTATTTCACAGTTTAAACAGGTGCCAGGGGTTCAATATCCATCTTTGCACTTGGCCCGTGACATACCAGCTTCGCCACTGGAGATAGCAGAACAGAGCCATTGCTATTAAAATATGGCCCTGATTTTCTTTCTCCTTGAGACAATGCATAGGCTCTTGTACCATAGTGCCTTCCTGCCTGCTTCGAGGAGGCGTAATCTTTTGGCACAAATCCTTATCTATCAATGTTGGCAAAGAGGAATTTCCGTCAAAACCCATGGGTGGTTGCCCATAAATCACCCATGGTACGCCCCCTTGACGCAAAGTACCGCATTACGTTGGAAAGTAAATCCCAAAACAACACTTTATGCCGGGTTTTTGTCACTTTTGTGACAGAAACCTGATGCCAGGTGTTGGTAAATGTAGCCCTAAGTGATTATTTTGCAAAATTACTCAACAAGATACATTATTTAAGCTCTTGAATATAGATCTGTTGGCAACAGGCAGTCAGTGAGGAACTGACAGATACGGAGTCATGTGAGTGTGGCCATAAAGGACTAAAATTAAACAACTAAATCTTTGGGTCATATGTACAATGAAATATCAGAGCACAGAGCTGTGCCAAATTTGGTAGAGCCGCACTCGGACATTTCCAAAATGCAGGGATGTGCCGTATTTACAACAATACGGCGCATCCCTGTGTTTTAACTAGTGCTAGCGCTAAAATTAGCTGCCTAGCGCCAACGCATGCACCCTTACACCGTAGTGCAATGGTGCCTGCGTTGCAGGGAATGATTGTTTATGTGAAGGAAGTTGTCTCTTTCTGTACATGAACAATCAATAATGGCGAATTGTTACTTTCTATGTGTGCTGCAGAATGCAGCACATATAGAAGTAGCAAATCATCATTATTTAATGATTGTTTATGTGCAGGAAGGTACACCGTCCTGCACATAAACAATCATTCATAGCGTTTTGCTTTTTCTATGTGTGCTGCACAATGCAGCACACATAGAAAAAGCAAAAACAAGGAGAAATAAAAGTGTTTCTCCTTGTTTCGCCATTCTAACACCTGCTCTTGTGTGGGGTTAGTTTTTGGCGCTGCCTCAGATTTACAGATTCTTGTAAATCTGGGGCAGTGTCAAAAAGCAATGGGTGTTGTGGTGAAATACCCACAGCAACACCTCCTGTACGCTCCTTTCACGCAGATACCTGAGTGAATGGGTACCATATTTACAAAGCTGCGTTAAGCCACAAAAAGTGGCTTAACGTCACTTTGTAAATAGGGAGCAAGGCATTGCGCCACAGGAGCATCGTTAATAGTGAGGTTCCTGTGACGCAAAGCCCTTGTAAATATGCCCCTTTATTTTGCACAATCTGAAGCCCAACCACCAGGTATGTAGCCACCCTTAGTCACAAAGAATTGTCATAATCCAGGCAAGAGAGAACGCTAGCCTGAATGACATTTTTACAATACTAATAAAGAAGATTAGGGACATATTTCTTAACTTATGACGTACCCGTCGAACCTTATGTGAACTGCTCACAATATGAAGCAACCTGATCCGAGTAGATCAACCCTAACCAGGAAACATTTAAATCCTAACGAGGAGCCATGAAGAAGAAGAATGACATGTGAAACCTAGGCACTCCTAGATGCAAAATGTAACCAACTTTATGGAGAATAGTAGACACCCTAAAAGGACCTCCAACCAAAACTGAGTCTTGGAAAAAGGAATGAAAGGGGGTGTTTGAAAAGGCCAGAGAACTGTCCCTAAACACAAGGATAACGTCCACCCTAGGGTTAGAAACAGTCTCTGAAAAGATCATCAACAATCATGCAATGGAGTAAGAAAGTACAGCCATACTGATCCAAAATCTGAACCACTGAACATCATACTACATGCTACCAGACTACATAATGGGGAAGACTGAAAAAATATATAATCTTGCTAACTCCGGGAACAATTTCTCAGGAGAATGACAACACATGTTAACAATAGAAAACTCATCTAGAGCAAAGATAAGCATTACTGATTCTTCAGAATCCCTCAAAGAAGGCTGCTCCTCCTTCCAAGCAAGTTGGCCCAAGAACTGGAAGAACCAGCACTGCAATCTGCCCGATAGACTGGGAACCAATATATATATGCTGAGACCACATCAATAATTCATGAAGGAGGAACTAACCCAGTCTTCAGAGGCAAACTGCAGAATATGAAACCAGAAACAAACAGGGAAAGTTCAAGGGCAAACATACCTACCAAGCTGGGCATTAACAACTTAAATCCTCTCATCCAGTTGAGTGCAAGTTAAAGTATGTCCTCTCTTATATATGCTATTGAAGACTGTTAGACCCATCGCCTTAGGGTCTGGGGTATGCCCAGACGTGGGTCCCGTGCTCGCAATGCCACTTGAGTCAAACTAGCCTGGCTGATGAGGGGTGATACCCTGAAACCGGTCCCAGGATGCTTGTTTCAGGTCCAGGGAGGACCTGGCCTGGCAGTTCAGGCTGGACTGTTCCCATGGGGAGCTGGGTAAAGACTGTTTTGCATATGGCTAGGTCCAAACTGGAGTGGCGAGCAAAACAAAGATGGATTAAGGCCCAGATCTCTGTACTGGGGTGAATGTTTGACATTGTTCAGCATTCCGTCCATCAATTATTCTTTTTGCACTGGTAGTGATAAACAGCCTATTTTGTTTTTCACTTCTGTGAAGCCTACTTCTCTCATAGGTTAGCATTGGGAATTCCTTAATATACTTTTAAGCTGTAATTCCTGGATCAGAGAAGCTTTTTCATGTTTCTTATGTTTGGAGAGGTATTGATAAATCCTACTTACTGGTGAAGTTGTATTTAACATTACTAATTTAGAAATGTCACTTTTAGAAAGTGGACATTTTTCTGCACTTTTTGCTCTGTGTGCCTGACAGCCTGTCTCCAACACACGTCTGGGGTGGGTGACAGCTATACTTTGTGCATTCCCTCTAGACAGCCACAACACAAGATGCATAGGTGTGTCTGAGTACCTATCTACATACATTTGGATTTTGCATGGCCTTGCCTAGGCAGGAAGGGAGGGGCTAACTCTTCACTTGAATAACTAGTGTCCTGCCCACACAAAGCACTGATGTATCCCCCATAGATAGCCTGGCAGACATGACCCATCAAATCAGACACTTCTGGATCTTGAACTGAACCTCTGCCAGAAGGACAGTGAAAAGAAATCATCTATGGACTGCAGACTAGGAAGGCCTGTTTTTCTCTTGTGTTGCCCTGCTGCTCTCTAACTCTGCTGAAGGACAGCTAGACTCTGCCTTCCCTCCAAGGGATCTCCAAGGTCTTATCAGCTTGCATCCTGTTGCTTGAGAAATCTAAGTCTCTACTCCTGCTCCTGTGCCTTGCTCACTGTAAGTGGCCCAGATATTTGCAACATGGATTTCGACGCATCTCCTGTCTGTGTGTAACAGAACCAGTGCATCAACCCGGTTGCTGGAGTAAAATCGGCGCATCACACCAGAACCAGCGCTTTGCCTCCAGAGATCGATGCATCAAACAGCATATCGCATCCACAGCAGCTTGGTGAGATCGATGCATCCCCTCGACTGCGGGGCAGAATGGGGCCCATCGCTCAACGCCTCTCGACTCCAGCACTTGTCTTCCGAGCTGACGCACTGCCTTCCCTGCATGGAGAAGATCAACGCATCTCGATACTTGCGACCAGGAAGGTACTTTGTTCACTGGGGCCTGCGTGGGCCCTGTAGCCGGCCTGTGCTTACACAAGTTGGGCCCGAACATTTAATTTGTCCTGGTCCAGCGTGACCTAAAGTAACCTTTTAGCGCTACCTGCTTCTAAACTCTTGACTTTATTTCCACTTCTATACATTAGAGTTTAATTGTTTTGGTCTTGTTTTGTTTATAATATGATAAGCTATTTTTATAAACCTGTGTGTAGTCTTTTTGTGGTGTATTCATTGTGTTACTGTATGTGCGTGTGTGTTATACAAATACTTTACACATTGCCTTTTTAGATAAGCCTGACTGCTCTGTACCAAGCTACAAGAGGGTGAGCACAGGTTATCTTTCAGCATGTATCTAGCTTACCCTGCCCAGGATTGTGGCTTTTGCATGGACACAGTGCATACCTTTGCCAACCAGAAACCCTATTTCTAACAAAGAATAAATAAATAAATACATAAACAAATAAGGCCACAGAGACGCCATTTTCATAAAAGAAAGGAAGGATAAAAAATATTGCAAGGGCACACAATACCCAGATGTACGAGTCTTCAGAAAATCATCAAACAATTCAATATTTGTTACCATCAATACATACATTTGAATTAGTTGAAGCCCCAGAGAGACACAAACCTCTACAGGAAGACCTGACCCCATCTTCAGTCTTAGAGGTTACATGGAAAGTTACTCAATCTCTGGACATGCAACAATCCTAAAAAAACAGCCCAAGCGAGGCCGGACAACCTTCTTGCACTGAAAAACAATACATGGAGGCCATCTGAAGGGATCCCTCCCAACAGGAGCCTTGAAACTAAGTTGGGACCTGCAAACAGCTTTATATGGTAAGAGCAGTGTGCCTTCATTGTACCTGACCTACCCAGAACAATCTCTGACAATGCTTAGACCAGTGTCTGTGCCACATTCAGCATCAGAGGGACACAAATTATCCTCTTTACCCTAGGCCAAAGGGCTGTCTCCCATTGGCTGCATGCAATCACCCTGATTATATGTTTCTGGATTATCTTTCAAGGCTAAAATCCTTTAGCAAATAATTTTATTTGAAGTTGAGGTTGGACCATAACGCCATATTGCAGCTTTCCAGTCCCCTTTAATGACCTTGAGAGTCCAGTGGAAGCTACAATCCTCATGTGTGCCACAACCAACTAAAACTCTTGAGTGCAGATGATCCGTGTTTAGATAAAGGCCTCTGATGCTTTAGAGGTTGCAAGCTTATCTCCAGCACCAGCAGCCTTCCTGTGTTATGTTGCGTCCGGAAGATTAGTTTGGACCTTAGCTCATCTCACCAGTAGCCCATTGCGGATTTTTAGAACCAGGGTCTCTAGTTGCCAGAGAGTTGCACCTTGTTCAAGTAGGGGCCCCCAATCCTAGTCAGGGTAAGTGTAGTAGACACTAAACGTTTATCTGTGCTCACCCTCAGGTAGCTTGGCTCAGAGCAGTCAGGCTAAATTTAAGAGGCAATGTGTAAAGTATTTGTGCATGCACACACAGTAACACATTGAAAACACCACAAAAGTACTCCACACCAGTTTAGAAAAATAGGCAATATTTATCTGATTAAAACAAGACCAAAAACGACAAAAATCCAACATACATAAATCAAAACATGAATATCCTCTAGATTTAATGCAGCTCTAGGACTTACAAACTCAATAGCTCCGGCGGGGGCTATAACAACATGCCTGACGAAGTTGAATCTTAAAGTTTGGGGCCGACCGCGGTGGAGCGCAGGCCGGCTATGGAGTCGACAGACCCCGGTTACAGTACTGTGGAAATGTTGACAAAACAAAGACGTTGCAAGGCGCCAGGGAGATGAGGAGTCACTGAGGCCTGTACGGAGTCAGTTCCTTACTGTCAGTGCAGGACGTTCGCACGTCGGGGATGCCCAGGACGTTGCAAGGCACAGGAGAGGTGATGCGGCAGTGGCAGCGAGGTGGCGGTTCCGCTGGCGGTGCGGTGTCGATGAAGCGTCGAGGATCAAGCCACGAGTCGTCGAATTTGCAATGTCAAAGTCACACCACAGGGCCACCGGTGCTGTGGCGGAGGTGGAGTCAGAGTTGGGCATCACGGACTTCGATGATGCGATGGTCGAGACTCACACTGAAGCGTATCTTCGGAGGCGAGGCGGCGGTGTCGGGGCCTGTTGCAAGTCACAGTTGTTGCGTTGAGCGGGGCCCAAGGCTTCGGTGCAGGCAGCGGTGCGTTGTTGGAGAGCTCCGCCTTCTCCAAAGTCACACTCGAAGACGATGGACTGGTTTCTTCTTGTTTAGCACAGAAAACTCACTTCCAAGGGCCCAGTAACTGGATTTGGCACCACTTGGCAAAGTAGCTCAAAAGCCCTGGTGCTGTAGGTGAAGTATTTGAGACTTCCAACAGTAGGCAAGCTCAACTCAAGCCCTTGGAGAACCTTAGAAAGCAGGATACAGAGAGCAAAGTCCAGTTCTCTCACACCCAAGACAGAAGCAGCAGGCAGCAGGACAACACAGCAAAGCAAGCAGCAAAGTGGCAGTCCCTGCTGGTAGCACAACAGCTCTTCTTCTTGGTTGACTGTCCTCAGTCCAGAGTGTTCTGAGTCAATGGTGTCAGAGGTCTAAAACTTATACCCATTTTAGCCTTTAAAGTCAGGAGACTGCAAAGAAGATTCTTTGTAGTGCACAAGACCCTGCCCTTCCTGGCCCTGTTCCCCAGACACACTACAGGGGTGTAGGCAGCTCTCTGTAAGGAGGCAGGCACAGCCCTATTCAAGTACAAGTGGCAGCTCCTCCCACCACTCTAGCTCAGAAAGACCCACCAGCTGGGTGATGGGTCATCAGGATATGCAGGGCACACCTCAGCTCCCTTCACGTGTGACTGTCTAGAGTGAATTCACAAAGCCCAGCTGCCATCCAACCCAGGCATGTATTCTAGGGACAGGCAGAGACACAGAATGGTTAAGTAAGAAAATGCCAACTTTCTAAAAGTGGCATTTTCAGACCTGCAATTTTAAAACCAACTTCACTAAAACATGGGTTTTTAAACTGTGAGTCCAGGGACGCCAAACTCCAATTTTCTATTTGTTCCCAATTGGACGATACACTTGTAGAGTATTACAAGGCAGCTCCAAATGCTAACCTATGTGAGGGATAGGCCTTGCGGTAGTGAAAAAAGAACTTAGCAGTTTTTCACTACAAGTTAAAACCACATGTTCTACCTTTAAAATACACTGCACCCTGCCCCTGGGGCTGCCTAGTGTCTACCTTAGGGGTACCTTACATGCAACAAAAGGGAAGGTTTGGGCCAGGCAAGTGGGTGTACTTGCCAGGTCTACGCGGCAGTTTAAAACTGCACACACAGGCTCTTCTGTGGCAGGCCTGAGACAGGTTTAAGGTTACTCATGTGAGTGGCTCAATTTGTGCTGCAGACCCACTAGTAGCATTTGATTTACAGGCTCTGTGTACATGTAGTGCACAGTACTAGGGATGTATTAATAAATCAAATATGACAATCATGGAGAAACCAAATGCCATTACATTTTAGACACAGAGCACATGAGTTGTTGGGAGTGCCACCTGAACCCTGTCCTGCTCACCATAGTCATCCATGCTTGTCGATATGCCACCGGAACTCAGGAGACTACATGTCCCAAGAGTCTCAGGGGCGCCACGTCGACATCAGCGGGAGAGCGGAAATCTGATATAAGCACTTCCGCTCCCCGTGACGTTGCTGATTATTCTGAGTTCCGGGCCGGAGCCTGTTGAAGACGCATTGCTGTCCTGCCCCAAGGGCCCGGTGAGGGTGCGGTTGCACCACTGCTTGTTGTGACGAGTTTCTACTCTTCAAACCCGCTTAGTATTACCGTACCTTTTGATATTGTGGCATTTGCTCCCCGTACGAGTGGGGAGCCAACGGAGTTCCTCTTCGGCAGAGAGTTCTGAGGTTTCAGGCCTCATACTTACTTTGCTGAACATAGCGCGAGGTGTTCCTCCCCGTTGGCGAGGCACACGTTTGCTGTCTCTTGCGGGTGGTAGGAATACCTGCGCTTATCGTGGGGGCATTTTTTATTGGTCATCACGTGTTCAGTTGGCAAGCATCACTTTCGGCAAGCTCATGCGGGACAAGTGCATTTCATTCCACGCTCAAATTACTTCTCTCTGTTGGCGAGCTTGCATTTCCGTGAGTTCATGCGGAGGGGAGTCAGAAGCAATATATATAGATCTATAAACAACATTTTGTTTTGGGGAGAATCGACTTTATCTTGTGATGCAGCGATGCTATTGATGTTTGTGCTCCACGTTGATGTCCAACACCTGTGTGTCTCTTTATATTAGTCTTTTTCCTGCTGGCCTTGCATCGAGTGGCATTTATACATTGTGGGAAAACAAACAAGTCAAAACAATGTGATGTCAGTGGAGTTGGGTTAAACTGTGTATGTCAGTTAATTAGTCCTCCCTTGAGATGAAACAGGAGGACTTTACCTTTATGTCACATATGGAACCAAAGGCTTGGTTAATTCTGATATTTATGTTTTGTTGCCCTACTCTAACAGGGGATTGTGGTAGAGCAGTATTTATCATCAGTCTCTTACGTCCTCTGTGAAGCGAGGCACAAGGTTACAAGGGTAGGTTAAGTTGTATATATATATGCGTATAAACGTAGTGCTCATACACATTCCCTAAAGAGTCTTACACAAGCCATATTTCTTGCTTTGCTTTGTCTTATTTCTATAGCACCCCTACTTATTGCATTCTACCAAGGGAGTCAAAGGATTTCTTGCTACCTTGTTTTGGAAGGTACTAGACACTCCTGGGTGTACGCAACTAAACAGTTATTTTCCTTTACAGGTAGTCTACCCTATATATTAGAGATTGTTAGAACAGTCTAGAAGGATTATCGTGTAGATGCTTATTGCCTCTTCATTTTTTCTCTTTGTCTTTATAGGTCTCCTTCACCACTGTCCCCACCCTTTCCTTCCCTCGCTTGATCGCTTCACTGATCTATGCTATAATAGCAAACAGACTTGGAGCTATCGATAGGTGGACCATATTTGAGCATCGTTCTGATCCCGAGGAGTTGGTGCACCCGACAAGAGTCCTAACACCAGCAAAAACTAAGCTTAGCACACAGTCAAAAACAGGAGGCCAGAATCAAAAAGACAGGGGAAACCATGCCATAAGATGCCAGGTCTAACATGGATGTTACCTACTGAACAGTAAACTACTAAGCTCTGTTAACTGGACACCAAGGCTTTTGTGAACTGATATAATGGCACGCAACATTTTACTATGGATATCAGATGGGACCCTTTTTCATTTTGGGATTGGAGTCTTTGGGTTACTTGGGTATGTTCTACCTTTTACTGGATTCTCAGCCATCTGAGCTCAAACCCACTGACTGGCCAGCCTTTCACCCAGGGCTACCGAGAAACTAGGTTAGAGAGCAGATACAATATTGCCAACTTGGTACATAGTAGCACTGTCTAGTAACTGTGCTCCATTAACTGAAGTAAACAAGGTCGTTGTAAATAGTATTCACGAAGCATGCTGAGGATACCCGAACACTTTCCCTTAAAATGGGAGTGGCTACACAGCCCTATGTCATTTGCCTTACAGTGGTTTACCATTCAAGTACTTTAACTCTGTTCGGGCTGTATCTCAGTCCCAGAAGGTGCCCTGGCCTTCAGAGATATTGTAGAGTTCCTAACCTCAACTGACCTATTTCCCTTTATTTAAATAAAGGGTCTACATTTTTAAAAAGCATTACTCTGACTGGAAATTGAATGTGCTGAGTATAATTACTTTTGACAAGCAATGGCTGATTTGTGAACTCTTTGCCACCTCCTGGAAGAAGCCTTCATTGCTATAGCCTTATAGCCCGCCGTAGCGGGCTATACCGGCTATTAAAGGCCCGCTCCAGCGTTAAAGGCCCGAGCCGAAGGCGAGGGCCTTTAACAAGGGAGCGGGACTTTAATAGCCAGTATAGCACAGCTACGAAGGGCTATAAGACTTTAGAACATTCTGCCACTAGAGGGCAGAATGTTCTAACAAATAAAACAAAGGCTTCAGGGGCGCGAGGGTATTGAAATCCCTCAGGCTCCCTGAAGCCTTTGTTCACAGCCACAGCTGTGAACAAAGAAACATTGGAATGTGTGAGCTCCGGGCTTATACCAGCCATTATAAGCCCGGAGCTACTCCATTGTTTTCAATGGAGCTCCCAACATTCCAATGTTCTAATCATACTTAAGGCCCTCTGAAAAGTGTATGAAGGGAATAATCTGGCCATCTGATTGGAGTATATTAGTAACTGTGACCCTGAGACACCAGTGGCAAACTGCATTATCCACGAAGGATACAGCCCAGTAGCCAATGTGATTAGGAGCCAATTCAAGTATAAGCGAATCACTGAAGCCAGTGGTTACTGGGCTCCAGTTGCATCAATTGCAGTCATTCACCACTGTTGTCCCGGAGACGCAGTACTATTGGTCAGTGGCGGCTCCCCCATTGGGGCGTGGGGGCATCGCCCCACTGCTTTTTCGCAGTGCGAAAAGGCAGAAACATAAAATGGTAAAACTACCGTTTTATGTTTCTGCTTCTCGCACTGCGAGAAAGCAGAAGTGCCTGGAGTGCCTAGTTGTGGGAGGGCGGGTGGGCGGTCCTGCTTGAGGGCAGGGGGGGAGTGGCTTGCCCACTGTTGTGGGTACTGACTGTTTGGTCGGCCCCAGGGCCGACCAACCCGGTCATGCGCACTCTCCCGTTTTCTCTATGTAGGCTGCATGCAGCAGCCTACATAGAGAAAATGGCCCGGCTGGGGCGCTCTCCGCTGTGCCTCACCAATCACAACGCTGCCATTGCAGCGTTGTGATTGGCTTAGGGGAGCAGGAGGAGGGAGGCTGCCTAAAACGCGCCAGGAGCAGCAGGAGCTGAGGCGGCGGCGCGTGATGCGGTCGCGGAGGAAGGTAAGTTTTTTATTTTATATAGATAATGATTACCGTCCCACTCCCCCCCCGCGCGAACCCACCCACCCGTTTTGCCAGCCGGGACTGAATAAATGTGGTTAGAGGCGGTTTCCAATATTCTGTTTTAGCAAGATTTACTGCTCCGTTCCCCGGGGGAGCTTCGTTCAGATTCAGGGCACACAGAAAAGAGACCGAGAGGCGATGGGGACGCGAATTTTGACGGACACAAATCAAATGCCTCGATGACAGTGACATTCTGTACTAGTGCACGCCAAAGCGCCAAGCAATAACGTATACGGCAGAAGGGGGGGGAAGGGTGGCACATCACGGAAACTGAGGAAATAGATTTCACAGTCATGAGGTCTAGACACTACAGACTTTAAGCAAACTCTTACATCACCTCTCAAGACCAAAAAAAAAAAAAAGAGGCCGAGATTATTAAATTAGTTGTCTTCTTAAATGGCAAAACCCGTAGAGTTCGTCTATGCCTATTGGCACTTTGGGCCTGCCTGAGTCAGGCAAGGTAAGGAACAGCCTCACGGTAAACCCAGCACAGCGCATCAGGGGCGCCAGATTGCCAAATGATAAAACTTCCCTGTTGTGAAGATAAGGTGTGAAATTGGTAACATTTCACTTTTTCACGTGGTGGCGAAGATCCTTGCATTGCTCCTGCATTCAGGATTAGTGTAAGCCTTATGTGCTTACGATTTACTGAAAAAAACATACACATTTATTAATACCTGTTTTCTTAATACTATTGTATAGTAAGTAATTTCAAGCAACTTTATGGTATGTTTATTTTATGTCATGATATGTCACTGCAATTATCTGTAGCATTATGCCACGTAACCTGTTATTTTATTGGTGTTTTGTAGCACGCCACATACAGCTGCTTCCAAAGTGACAGAAAAGTCATATAACTTTTGGTGTCGAATTGAATGCATTGTACCAATGAAATGATTGAACACATTTGCACTCGGAACTGGGCAATTTGTCAACAGTGCTATGAGGTCACGGGCATGATAAAAAGCACGGTCGATAAATCACCATTGCTAATTGTACAGTACAGAAGGAGCCGTTGGAATGTTTGGGAAGTTACATTTTGGAGAAAATATCATTCAAAAGTGTGGTGAAATTGCTTGCACATAATGGCAAACTGAATTCCGGAGACAAGTAACAGCTTGTTTTATGTATAGTGCTTGCAGCCGTTTTTCAGCTTTGTAGAGCAGTTAATAACTGGTGTTGTTATTGCCCAATTCATTCATGCTTATTTTCTTTCATTCTGCGGAAAAGTAGAGGCTTGGATAACCCACCCAGCTTTGAACCTTTGACCCACAGGCAATGCAGAAATTTCCACAGCACACATATTAACCTAGTGATTAGCTAAGGGTCTCTTCATTGAGCAGGCGTCACTACCCCCGTCTGCGCTCTGGTGCTGGGGCTGCTGCCCTTCCCGTGAGTGGCGCGGGGTCTCATACACAGTGCAGCGCTGCTTTACCTCTCACGGTCTCACTCACCCCGGCTAGGGTTCTCTTTACTCATCTAGCGCCTCACTCCTCTCTCAGCGCTCTTGTGCCAGGACTGCTGCCCCTCCCGTGAGTGGCACAGGGTCTCATACACTGTGCAGGCCTGCGTTACCTCTGCATGGTCTCACCCACCCCGGCTAAGGTTCCTCCAGCGCCTCACTCACCCTGTCAGGCGCTCTGATGCCAGGACTCCCGGCCCTCCTGAGAGTGGCACAGGGTCACTCTCAAACACAGTACAGCAGTCCTTTACCTCGCATGGTCTCACCCACCCTGACTAAGGTTCTCTTCGCTCATCTAGCACCTCACTCCCCGTCAGCGCTCTGGTGCCAGGACCCATGAGCGGCACAGGGTCTCATACACAGAGGTGCCAGCGGTGCTGGCCTCGCCTCGGCGCTCTGCCACCAGGAATCACCCACCTCCGGGCCGGGAGCCCAGGCCTGCTCCTGCCGCTGCCTTCTGGGTACAGCTGTTTGGGCATATTTGGTTAGTAGGTATTTGTTTGTTAACCTATTACACTAACGGATCATGATTGTTAATGTCAAATTAAGAGAAGGTCGTCCCAGATAAACGTCTTTGTTTTTGTTGTGTGTAAGGATGAGCGCTCCACAGGACTGTGCTGTTGTTGTTGAACTGGGTGGTCAGTTGTCCATTTCCGGCCTTTGCAGGTACTTTCCCCACGGCATCTCTTTGCCGAGGAGTCACTCTAGCAGTGATGCAGTATTGTGCCGCACAGTGGGTGACATCATGTTCGAGCTGCCTGTTTAAGTTGGTTTGGTCAAGGACACGTACTGTTTGTTGAGCTTGCAGTGCTTTGCCTGCTGTCTGGCTCTGGTGCCTTGTCATCAGACCTCAGAGTGGTTGACACCTTCCTGCTTTCTCAAATTTGCTTGAAAATGCACCATTTGCCCACTCTTTTTTCAAAATTTGCATGGGGAGAACCCCCCCGAACCCCCCGTAGGTGGTTCAGGCTCGCTCGCTACGCTCCCTCGCCGCAGTGAAGTACGACAATTGTTTTACGCCTCACCACTTTCAAATGTCACCAGCCGCCACTGCTATTGGTCCCCAAACTTGATAACCAAGTACTCCTCTCCAGCACTTGAGTATCTCAGTGTAGTGAGACAGAGCAGTCAAAGATTTACTTAAGGAGAGAGGTGGGTTAGAAACTCAGAATGCAGTTTCAACAGCAAGGTAACAAGGTCAAAGTCAATGTCAGTGATTTACTTTTTAGAAGAAATGTGCCATAACACACAAAAGAAAAATATACTGCACATTAAACTAGCATACACAATGAAAACCAGAGTTTCTATGGCCCTCTGGGCTAGAGTTCTGACCATAAACACTTTTATAGTGCCTACACCTAAGCACTATAAAAACAGATAAGACCTCAGGTAGAAAGGCAAATATTTTAAAGTTAACTAAAACCTTAAAATACAATCTCTAGCACAACAAGCAAACATACAGTGCAAACAAGTTATGCTTGATGATTATTAGACATTTAAATAAGATCAGGGAATTAGGTAGCGAAAACGTACAAGGGGTAAGCGATTCATAGATGCCGGTATGATAGAATGGCCTGACTGTGGGGCATAATAAAGTGTCCTTCTGCAAATGGTAATCATAGACAGATATAACAAAATTAACATGATAACTTATATCTTGACCAGCTGTCATACTTCATGATGAAATTAAATATGTAGCAAAAATTAATTATTCACTGAAATGTCAGAAAACGTGTAACAGTGTGCAAACTGTTGTAAAAGTGTTTTAAAACCAGAAGACACCATTAAATGGTGACCATCGGTATGCCTAAGTGGCAATAAAAGAAAGTTAAAAGGCACACTTTTGCTGAAGTTTAGGGAAGCGGTTACTACTGTTTGAATCATCAATAATAGTATGTGCACGGGTCATGTACTTTATTAATCTAGTGGCCACTTGTGAATGATCTCCTTTCAGGCAGAAAATGTTGGCAAGTGCATATATTAAACTAGTTAACAGAGGCACATAACCATTTCTTGCGTTCTGTGATTAAACCCGTCAAGCGAAATGATATGCATTAAAGATTTAGATTTATATTTACAAAATCTTTTGGAAAGAAAGATGAGTGTTTTTATACATATTGTTATTTTAAATGTAGAGGATGGATTGTCCCTGTACTACAACTTGTGTGCCTCTAAGGCAGTTAGGACAGAATTTAAAATAAGTGTGCCATTAATTTTTCGTATGGGAGGCTCAAAATTAATTTCTGCCCAAATATAAGATTATAAAGAATTTTTTGAGCATGTTTAAAACAGTGCTTTAAGAATGCCGATTTCAGAGCCAAGTGTTGATCCATTAGGCCAAACTCCAGTCGGATTTGCGACTGAGAAGAATTCTGAGGGAGCTTAAATAGCAACCTATGGGGCAGATTTACAAGACCCGTGCAACACTTTTACGCCGCCGTTGCGTCACTTTTGTGACGCAGCGGTGGCGTAAACAGTGCGCCACGTTGCAACACATTTACAACGTGACGCATCTAGGGAGATGCGTCACGTTGTAAAGCCCTGCGTCACATTATACCTGCGTCAGGTATAATGTATGCAGGGTGGGCGTTCCGACGCAAGAAAGCCTTGTAAAAGTGACGCAGTGAAATCTACAAGATTTCACTGAGTCACTTTTATGACACCACTGCGTCAAAACCTTACGCCTGCTTGAAGCAGGCATAAGGAGTAACGCAGCACATTAGGAATAGGCATTCCTGAGCATTGCTGGAGCTGCGTCGTGCTTGCGACACGACTCCAGCAATGCGTTACCAGTACACCAACAGATGCGTGACGCATCTGTCAATCCTTGCGCCACGGTGCACCGCATTGTAAATGCGACGCATCCATGGTGGCGCAAGGTTTTTTTTGCGTGACATACTTGAACTGACGCATCTGTGCTAATATGCAGAGATGTGTCAGTTCTTGTAAATCTGCCCCTATATGTTTTGCATTGCCAGGTGTTAAACAATGGGCCAAATTTACCGGGAACAAGACCCGCACCGTCCACGAGTGTGGAGGTTAACTTGGCCTTTACAACTCTGAGTATAGGTGTTAACAGTTGCGGCTCCTGGAGGGAGTGCTGCGGGCGGTGGGGCAGGGTGGGGAGGGGCAGGGTGGGGGTGTAAACCCAGGCATGTGGCCGAACGGAGGTAAGTACAGAAATAAATAAATAAAACTAATACATTGCGCGCGCTGCAACGCTAAATGGCGATGTGGCGCGCGCAATGTAATTCGTTTATTTATTTATTTATGTACTTACTCCGTTCGGCCGTATGCCGGAGTTTACTACCCCCCACCCTGCCCCTCCCCCGCCCCGCCCCTCAGCACTCCCTCCAGGAGCCGCGACTGGGTGTTAATATAGATGTTAGACCTAACAGTCTTTGGTGTTGACTTCACCCAAACGTTTTGTCTTCTCCCTCCTGTTTGCTGAAATATGTTTTTGTTGGTCTTAGAACTCTGTGCACTTTGGAGGACCCCCAGATGGATTGCTTTGTAATTCAGAGGACTGCCCTGCTGCTTGAGGCCTGCTTGGTACCCCAGAGGACTGCCCGGCTGCTACAAGACGGCTACACTGCTACTTGAGGCCTGCTTTGTACCTCAGAGGACTGTCTTGCTGCTACCACAGTAGTTCCCTACTGCTTGAGGCCTGCCTTGTACCTCAGAGGACTGCCCTACTGCCATCAGAGGACTGCCATGCACTTGAAGCCTGCTTGTACCCTCAGAGGACTGCCCTGCTGTTTGAGGCCTGCCTTATTGCTTGATAGCAGGACTACCAGATTGACTCCAAGGGCTAGTTGGCTGGCCTCCTGTTCTATGCTACGGGGACGCAACAAGCTCCAACAACCTTGAACCCTCACCTAGACCCTGCATTAGGTGAGTCCTGCCCTCCAAGTGGTGCCCCACCAGTCCTGCACCCTTGGAATTGCCCAAACAGCCAAAAATTGAAACTGGGACTTGAAAACATTTCTACCAAAAAGAGGCCTTAGAACTGACAGGAAACAGGAACCTACCTGCTTGCCAATTCTGTCTGAGGTATATCGCCAGCCGGCCTGACTTCACAGTAGCTCCTGCTATGTTCTTCTCTGCAGTAGCAAATCATGTTCGGCTGTTTCTCTCAGGAAGTGTGTCCGGCCTTGTGGAGACCTCATCGGCTACACCAAAATATACTCCAGGGCCCCCTTTAAATATGTATGAAAGGCATAGGACCAAGGGGAAAACACAACAATATTTTTACAACAGGGGTCCTACCTACCTATATTGCTTTCACCAGGGAATCAATCCAACAGAACCAGACCACACTACGTTTTTATGATAGCATGTTACTTTGCCATATATTATTTATTTATATATATATTTTTAATATATACTTTTTGCATTCTTTACAAAAAAATCCATTATTCATTATTTATTACAAAACAGATGTATATTCATTTCTTCATTGCATACACTGAGTTGTAAATTTTTTAATTTTAACATTTTACAAATTCATCAATACATTTAAACTGCTCAAACTACAAAACAACACTCCTCCACTTTGCCTTCTATGTCACACACTTCACTAACATCCCACTCGCACTACAAAACATTCATTCATCATACACCAATCCGGAGAAACAAACACAACGTCCAAAAGTACACCATCAGGGTCTCTATAATTCTCTCTTTCTGGTGTAATGGCACAGAACTGGACATTAATAGTCGACACACGTTTTGGTGGTATTTAAGATTTTATAGCCACCTTCTTCAGGACTGAATAGTGATTGGATATATTTGTATGATCCGGCAGGAGAACAAAGGAAGTAATCTAAAAAAGAAGTAACAAAACTGACTGTCTTTAATTTAGTAACATGTGTGGTCTTGGACTGTTATACCATTTTATACACAACGAGCAGAACTTCCAAAGTGCTTTAATAAAACAACATGACTGGACTATCCCAACACTAGAAAGATTCTCCAAAGAGTACCATACTGCCAGACTATCATCGCTATTTTAGGTTCCGTAGACAGCAACCCATGCTTACCTTCATTTCTGTTACCATCTACAGACACCAATAGCTGAACTGTTTATGACAGTATGTGAAAGCGAGCATTTTGAAAGAACACCAACAAGTGTAACCTCTCAGTAAGCATGCAAAGTGGTGAGTGCCAACCAAAAAGAATCTTACTGTAGCGCCCCTAAGTGCAACCATGTGAGAACACGAAAAAGTGCCAATAAAATATAGACAAAGAAATAAAAATCCCATGTAGCCTAAAGGAAAAGTTATAAAAATACCTCATCGGCTACAGCCTGCAGCTTCATCCCACTGGAGATTTTCGACTTCTAAAAAAGTGACATAGTTCAAACGTAGAAATCTTCACTGCGACTTCGTTCAGTGGCTCCCTGACAACGATACCTCTTCCTTGGACACCACTAGCTGTCTTGCCCTGCTGAATGTTACCATCTCAGCAACTTTTTCTGCAAAATTTCTTCTAAATCTGAAGGTAAGCCAAGACCGGGCCCAGAGCCACCTTGTGTATCTAAACCGTGCTCCATCACGGTCAGCCATAACTTTTGAGTTTGCATTGGTTTTGCACAACTAGAATCCCGTGGTTGGCGATTTGATCTTTTAGGCATTTTTTTACACTAACAACTTTAAAAATTCATAACTCTAGTTCTACTATTTGGATTTAATTAGTTTTGGTGTGAAATTATTTATTACAATTGTCTTTATTTATCTATATTGGTGTGGGATTTTTCTTCTTCTTATATTCTGTTTTCACTTAATTACTGTTTGTGTGCTGCATAAATACTTTACATATTGCCTCTAAGTTAAGCCTGACTGGTTTTGTACCAAGCTACCAGAGGGTTAAGGACAGGATAATTTAGGGACTTTTGTGGGTCACTCTGACAGGGACTGTGGTTATTGCTTGAGAAGGGTTCACACCCCACTCAACCAGATACTAAATTTCTTACAGTGGGATCTTTGTTGAATTCAATAGAGTGTTGAAAATGAAGCATAGAGATGACACTTTTGGATTCAAATGTTGTCCGTGGCCACCTCTTTCTTCAAGCCAAAGTCCCACGTATTTATATTTGGAAGAATTTCCTACTGATTTATTATTTAGATGCCATGATCCAGACCTGTGTATCCTTCTACTGACGAGATTAGTTTTATCAACGTTAATATATATAAAATTTGCATGACAGAAAGAGTCTATCTTATTTAATTGTTCCTGAAGGCCAACACTGGTGTGATTCAGTAATACAATGTGGTCGGCATTGCATTATACAGGCTGTGTTCCACAGGGTTATTCTTCAAAGCTAGAGGAACACTATCATTTCTAGTATTGCAATGATTCAGAATGAGGATTTATAAAGTGCTACTAATCACCTGATAGGGTATCCAGGCGCTTACAGGTCCCGGAGGCTTATTCAAACAGGCAGGTCTTGAGGGCCATTCGGAATTCCGGAAGTGAGATGATGGCCTGGAGTTACATGGGGAGGCTGTTCGAGGTCTTTGCTGTGATGTAGAAGAAGAAGCATCCACCACTTCTGCTTCAGTAGATGTGGGTAGTATGGGCAAGTAAAGGGGAGGCAGAGCATAGTCTTCTCGACGGTTGGTGGAACTTCAGGTGGTGGGTAATGTAGGCGGGTCCTTGATTGTGTAGAGCCTTGTGTGCATGGTTCAGCAGCTTGAATTGGCATCTTTTCTGTACAGGGAGCCAGTGGAGTTACCTGAGGTGAAGTGTGATGTGGGTTCGTCGGGGAGTCAGATGTCTCCTCTCCGCCCACTGCCTCACCACCCAAACGAAGAGAAGTTTCCACCCTCCCTTGGAGAGGACACCTATCTGGTAGTGTCAAGGGTCAAGTTATGAGTACCTGGTGTCAAGGCACAGTTACTGTAGTCCCACTAGTGCAGTAGCCATTAGGCTAGCTGCAGGATGATAGTGGTTGGTCAAGATGACAGTACACCCTGATATCTCAG
Organism: Calotriton arnoldi; assembly: GCA_963921515.1. Lineage (NCBI taxonomy): Eukaryota > Metazoa > Chordata > Amphibia > Caudata > Salamandridae > Calotriton > Calotriton arnoldi. Next base: position 23,335 of record CAWUFW010022848.1, on the reverse strand, counting down.
ATGACACAAAACGAGATGGGGGTTTTTACCTTTGAGCCCAGTGGTCACAGTCTAGAGATCTTAATCGCAGAGAACCCATTAGAATGTTGCTGCTTGCTATAGGTGCAGGACAAGCAAGGACAAAGTTGGAGACTATGCAAGTCCTGGGTTAGGGACCAAGCGTTGAAATGGTAATTTCTTCCGATGAGTAATCTTCTCCAGCTACAGATAATAACTAGAAGCACCCCCACACACCCACAGCACCGGAGACAAGGAGTTTCACCTTCAATGACATTATGGAACTTTCCTTTCTTCCTCTTTTTGGATGTGCAGCAAGTTTCCTCAGATGCCTCGTGTCTCATTGTGCTTCAAAGCAGTCCCTTTCCACAGCCACCTTCCACAGGTCCTCATAGAAAGCTGGACTTATGCTGGGATGCTGCAAAGTCCTTTGCCTATAAAGATGAAGCCCAGCACCTATGTCAGACTGGTAAATTCTTTTGCACACACAAGTAAGTCACAGAAACACCTTCTCAGGCCCAACCCATATTTCCTAGTACATACTTTTTTGTACACTGTGCCACCTCACATTAGACCCAGCAATATGCAAATCAGTCTTGGTCCTGCTCCAGTAGGAACACTCTAGCCCGAAATGCAAAGCCAGGTGCTTTCTTAACCGGAACACAAGCAGCCAAAGACTAGTTTCGGGCTGATTGGGCCTCTTCAGTAGGGTGCAGCTTGGTTCAGTGACACAGTGAGCAAGAGACTTATGTCTGGGCCATATAGGGTGTTACATCAAACACACAAAAGGTTTTAGGAGGAATGGTTGCAATTTGTCTAACCACTGTTAATCACTTGGGGTAGAATTCCAACCCATTGTTCTTTTGTCCATCATGCCACCTTAGATTAGACCCAGTCATATTCAAATTAGCCTTTGTCCTGCTCTAATAGGAAGAGTATAGCACAAACACAAGCAACCCAAGACCGGTTTCAGTCTGATTCGGCCTCTTCAATCGGGTGCAACATGATTCCAGTGAAACAACGATCAAGGGACCCATAACTGGGCATATCCTTGGCCACTTAAGCATTACATCAAATACACAAAAGATGAACAGGGAATTGTGCAATCCTAAAGAGTTGCTCTGCAGTCTTTGGAAACAATTTGTGCATTTAATTTTAGCAACATGGCATCTAGGAAGTTTCTAAAAAACCTAGATAATGCAGTCTGTGATACCCCATCTGCTATGGTATCTGCCTCAAGGCAACAGATGCACGGAACACAGGATCTCCACATCTGTAGGAATGGCCTCACTTCGATGTGTTTGACTGCCCAATATAGAATTTTAATCAGCAATTAAAAATAACCTGCCTGCTGAACCTAAACTTCAAATGTAATGCCTCTTCTCTCAGATTAAATGTTGTGACCCAGAGCCAAAAAATTCTCTCCTGTCTCTTCTTCCTCCTGCAATTTGCTGTGCTGCTAGTGTCCTCGTTGAACTTGCAAATTCCTTTCACAATTTGACATTTATTCAGTTCACTATGCAGATGTATCATATTACCTCTTTTGGTAGTTTGATACATTGCAATGTAGTGTTTTGTGTTCACAAAATACTTCGCCCATAGAAGCCCCACAAAGGGGAGAGGAGTTGGCCTAACGGCTAGGGCGGTCGACCTCAAATCTGGGGAACCGCGTTCGAGTCTCAGCAAGGACACGCAACATCCTGTGATTCTGGGCATATCACTTAATCTCCCCGTGCCTAACAGAAATGAATGTGTCCTCATGTAACGCAACTGGTGCTCATGTAAAGTGCTTTGATACCCGATACCTTTGGGTCAAGTTCGCGCTATATAAAACTCCATAAAAAAAAAGAACCCAGTAATGTCATTGTATGATTTTGAACGCCAAACTCAAAACATCTTAGAGTCCTCAGCTAAGGTGGAAGAAAAATTATAGAAGCACTACTTAGCTTTATGCTATGGCGTCTACTTTTGAATCTAGACCTGACGGATATCAAATTCAAAGGATGTGTGCAGAGACCATACGCTATTGGTTTGCTATTTATCAAACACATCCAGGCTTGTTAAGATCTGTAATCATTCAAGTCCTAATACAGTATGCTGAAGGCATATATGAATTTTTTGCAGAATGCTACAATCTGTACAGCAAACCTTGAAGCTTAACAAATCTTATGTTTTGTCATGAACAGCAAAAGACAATTAAAAATTCAGTTAAAAAATACTACATGAGTTTTGAGCTACATTAGGATTAAAAGGCTTTATGTTTCTTAGAAAGATTAAAAGTCATTATGTTTCTCACAGATGTTAACGTGACAGGCTGTATGTTTTGCTGTTGGATCTTTTTCAAATCGGCAATGCGCCATCGCAATTCTATGCAATCCTGTCGCAATTCTATAAGCCTACTCTCTTCATCTTTTTTCTTATGCTGATGATACACAAATCGTTGCCTCTTTGCACTCATTGGACGTTACTCTAACTTCCAATTTGAGTATGTGTTTTTACTGAAGTCACACTCTGGATGGGAAGAAACTGCCTTAAACCTAATGGTATTAAGACGGAACTGCTAGAGGTGAGGAATCAGTCCAATCTATGGGGCCTACAAGGGTGGCCAACAAATGTTGTGGCTTTCCCTCCTTCAACTCGAGAAGTGAAAGATTTATGCTTCTGACTTGATAACAAACTGATTATGGACTGTCAAATCAACAAATTATCCCCTGGCTGCTTTGGCTTAGTAAGCTATTTAAGGAAAATGCTCTGGTTATTGCCAGTTTCTTCTCAGAGGACTATTGTTCAGGCTTGAATTATTTGACAATGGCAATGTCCTATATTTGGGAGCTACTAAGTCTGCTGTGAAAAGACTTCAGACTGTACAGAATGCGGTCAATCACTTGCTCTGTCATGTTCAGCAATTTGAATTGATTTTGCAGCATCTTAGGGAGCTTGGTGCCTCCCAATTGACAAGTGAATATAGCCTTATAGCCCGCTGTAGCAGGCTATACCGGCTATTAAAGGCCCGCTCCAGCGTTAAAGGCCCGAGCCGAAGGCGAGGGCCTTTAACAATGGAGCGGGACTTTAATAGCCGGTATAGCCCAGCTACGAAGGGCTATAAGGCTATTAGAACATTCTGCCACTAGAGGGCAGAATGCTCTAACAAATAAAACAAAGGCTTTAGGGAGCGCGAGCGGATTGAAATCCTCTCAGGCTCCCTGAAGCCTTTGTTCACAGCCACAGCTGTGAATAAAGAAACATTGGAATGTTGGAGCTCCGGGCTTATACCAGCCATTATAAGCCCGGAGCTACTCCATTGTTTTCAATGGAGCTCCCAACATTCCAATGTCTTAATATAGCCTTATAGCCAGCCGTAGCGGGCTATACCGTTATTAAAGGCTCGGCTCCAGCGTTAAAGGCCCGAGCCGAAGGCGAGAGCCTTTAACAAGGGAGCGGGACTTTAATAGCCGGTATAGCCCAGCTACGAAGGGCTATAGAATAGTTAGAACATTCTGCCACTAGATGGCAGAATGTTCTAACAAATAAAACAAAGGCTTCAGGGAGCGTGAGGGGATTGAAATCCCCTCAGGCTCCTGAAGCCTTTGTTCACAGCCACAGCTGTGAACAAAGAAACATTGGAATGTTGGAGCCCGGGCTTATACCAGCCATTATAAGCCCGGAGCTACTCCATTGTTTTCAATGGAGCTCCCAACATTCCAATGTTCTAATTAGGTTTAAGGCCCTCTGTTACATGCATAAAGCTATGACTAAGTCTGGCCTGCAATTCCTTACTGGGCTGATCCATCCCCATTTCCCCGAATGACCTCTGTGCTCGGCGAATCAAAATCTTGCTGCGATCTCACGGTTTAAACAGACAAGACTTAGAGGTCTCTCTTTTGCCTTCCTAGGACCCATACTTTGGAACTTCCTTCTTCTCAGGCTGTGACTCTGTCCCTCATATGAGAAGTTTAAGAAACACTTGAAAACATGTTTTTTAGTTGTAATTGTAATTACGTTTATATAGCACTCACTACCCCTGACGAAGCGTTGAAGTGCTTTATGCTGGGCAGCACGCCGCTCCAGAACCCAAGGTTAGTGATTAATTCAGTGTTATTGGTTGTTGTAAGTAATTGGGATTATTATTGTGTGCTCAGCAAACCATTCCATGCATTTATTCCAGATTCTTGGTGATAGATTACATTAACAGGAGCTAGGTGGGATCATTAGTGGTTTGGCGGAATGTGAGTTCATGCAGATGGTCAGTGTGGTTAGTGGATGAGTTTCAGGGTTGAATGTATTGTTAGGTTGCAGGGGTATGATCTTTGAAAGATGAAGAGGTTTTGATCTTCAATACGCGTTGTGGGCAGTTTTCAGAGATATAATCATAGAGATAAAGGCAAACATGCATGTGACTAAAAGCAGGTTGTGCTCAGAGGGAAGAGGCATGCAGAAGTTAGAAAGTAAGAAGATGGCCTTTTGAAAGAAAAAAGGGAGGCGACAGTCAGGCGTTAGGTCAGTGTTCATGCTAGGTTTGGAAATATAGACATTGCTTTTGAGATGGCATACAACTTGCGGATGCAAGGGTGTAGGAGAAACAGCATAATTTGTATATGGCGATTATGATATATCGGGTACTTTTGATAGGCACTAGAATCAGAAGACAGTCTATCCATTGCTATGCTACGACTAGACAACCGGTCTAGTAAGGCCAGGAAAGCATTAAGTAATGGTTGGACGCATATACTAGGAAATAACAGCTTTAGGCTGTGCTCGAAGGAAGCAGTAAGCTCAGGATAATAGCAGTGCGAGAAGATTTATGGATAAAGGAGATTTTGAAAATGCTGGAGTGGATGTCTGGTGATGTTTATCCTCAACTGTGGTTCACAGTAATATTTATAAGTAGGGTTCCCCGTTTTATGGTATTTATTTTTGTACATTTCCGCTGTATTTATCCATATTTATTTTTGCTCATTTTATCAGTATCCATATTTATTTTGTATTTTGTGTACAAAATGAAGCTGCAATGGGTATATTTCCACATTTATTTAACTGATAAATGTTTACATGTTTGAATGTCAAATGAGTTTTAGCCACTTAGAGCACAATACAGTCATTTAAAACCATTTGCATCCTTAAACAGCTGTACTGCTGCTGTAGGATAAGCTTCATTAGGAAATATTTTAATTTCTTTTTTACTTCCCTACTTGTCCACCTACACAGCTAATGACCTAGCACTTATGATTGACAGTAGTGAGAATCATCCAAAAGAAAACCTATTTTCTATGTTCATCTATGTAGAAAAATAAATAGACAGGAAAATGGCTGCTTTTCTGTCTGTACTTATCAAGAAAAATCTGTAAAAATGGAAAACAGGGAGCCCTAATTATAAGAAGCAAAGCAGGAACCCTTTGGATGCCCTTGGTTGTAGCATGGACAACTTTCCCAGACGGGAGAAGCGTATTGCCTTCATTCCTGAGGCTAGAGATCCAGACACCAATGTTTTGTAAGGCATTCAGTCCCTTTAAAGTCTTACTAAGCCTTTCAAGCCTTTCTGTAACAATATTTCAAATGCTAATTACTCCCCTGCCTAAGTCCTTGGCGGGCTTTGACATTAATTCACTGCTGTACCCTCGAGGTTTGTACTGGCTGTGTTTTTTGGAATGTATGAGAAATATCACTTCATAGTCCCCTCTTTTTGAACAATGAGGAGTGAGTGTGAGAGATGCTTCAACAGCCTTTATTGTTCCCAACACACTCCACGCACCTCCAAGGGCCAGGAATCCAGCAAAGATCAATGCCGCAAAGACCACTCTCCTGCCCTCGTTCTGTCTTCAGTTAGCATTAGAAAAGTTAGGACAGTCCTTCAGGTCGTAACATACAAGTTCACTCATGTGATCCCTATAAACCAAGCTCAAGTCCCAATTATTCTGAATAAAGTAAGAGGCTTTGCTGTCATTTATGGTAAAAAGCAGTCTCATCCAAGTTTTTAAAACTGGTATGTGATTTTCCAGCTTAGGGAACTTGAAAAGCTTGGTGTGGGGCAACAGGGGGACTGAGAACTGCCCTGATGATGCTAAACATAGAAGCTAATGCACCATAGTCACCTCATATATATATATATATATTTTTTTAATTATATTTATTAGGCGCACAAATCATCCCGAGGGATCTCTCGGCGCCAAGTCCGTCAAATGCAGGTCACAGTTTAACATGGTGATTAAAGATCAAACAACCATGTTTTCAGGAGTTTTTTTTAAAGGATTATGTCTGAGCAAGAACGAAGGGGCAAGGGTAGCTGATTCTAGTATTTGGGAGCCAATAAAGAAAAGGAGCGGCCACCATTTCTGGCTGTATGGATACGTTTAGGGCATAGTAGTAGAAGCTCGCTGGATCTGAGCCGGCGTCCCGGGATATAGGGCTGCAGTTTGTTTTTAAGATAACATGGTCCCTTTCCGTGTAGTGATTTAAAGAACAAACACATAAGTTTGAAGAGTGCACGCTTTTTTATGGGGAGCCAATGAAGGGAGCATAACACAGGTTCATATGGAGATCGTGGAGGAAGATTTCAGCCGAGGCGGGCTGCCGTATTCTGTACCACCTGAAGTCTGGAGAAAAACCCTCCATTCATTCCGACCATCAGGGAATTCCCTTAGTCCAGGCGGCTCACTAATAATGCCTGGACCAGGGTTTTCCTAGCATGCAGAGGAGCCCAATGAGAAGCCTTCCTAAGCATGTGCATCAGACCAAAACAGGTTCCAGAGATGGTTTTGACATGTTCATTAATAGAGAGATTATCGTCCAAAAAGACACCCAAATTTGTAACCAATTTTCTAGATGTCTGGGGCGATCCCAGTTCGGATGGCCACCAGTCAGCAGACCAAATTGAATGAGCCTTCCCAAAAAGTAGGACCTCCGTCTTACTGGAGTTGAGCTGAAGGAAGTTAGTAACCATCCATGATGCAATTTTTAACATAAGTGTTTGAATTTGATTTTGGTATGTTCCGGGTTGGAATCCATGGTGATGACCAGTTGTGTGTCGTCAGCATATGACATTGTGCCAAAACCGCATGACCTATTAAGCCTGGCAAGGGGAGCCACATATATGTTAAAGAGAGCATGGCTCAGAATCGATCCCTGTGGCACCCCTTTATCCAGGGCCATGGATTTAGAATAAGGATCCGTATGTACACTATGAGTTCGTTCTGCTAAAAAGTTTTCCACCCATTTCAGAGCTTTTCCGCTGACACCAATCTCCTCAAATATGACAGACTGAGCTATCTGTGCAACTCCTCCGAGGGACCCCCTGCTCCCCTCATCTTCCCCCACACTCAATGGGGCTTTGTGTCATGGGCAGGGCAGCGGGACTCCGGTTTCAGAGGTACTGCAGCTTCGCCTGCTTCCTGTGGGACTCATGACCTGAAAGTACGCCATCTGCAGGTACTTGTAGGGCTTCCGCTGCCTTGCTTGCATTAGGGGCCCTCGCTCCACCATTGCCCTTTCGGGTCCTTGGCATGCTCCCTTTGCTTCTCTCCCAGACTCCCTCACTCCCCCCAACTCCATGAGAAAAGGAGCGCGGCATAGATGATGATGCTCTCGTAGGCCCAGAGCAATCAGCAGACTGCACCTCCTATCCAAAGACATAGCCTCACTGTTCCGTACAGCAGATGAGACCGCGAAGAAGGCTTTAGAGCTAATGATCTGTGCATAACCTGAAATCAGTAAAGTCATTCAGTCCCACATCCTTTAGAGGTCGATACTATGAGAATCAATGAGTTGGGTTATCATAACACCTTTTATCAGCGCCTGCAGAGGATATGGTTCACATAAACGAGATTGCTCAGAAATTCGAATATAAAAAAGAAGAACGTTTGAGCGACTGACCAGGTTCACAAAGCACATTACCATGTTGGCGTCGCTGAGGTAGGCATTATCCTGAGGACTTCTGAGGTGGCTGTCGCTGAGGAGGGGTTTCCCTCAGTGCCCGTATGTCCCCTGGGTCCAGCCAGCTGGCTCGCCCTACTCCTGGCAGTGGTAGCGTCCAACATATTAAGCATGCAAATGCGTGACAAGAAAGCCAATCAAAAGGATCATCAAAAATTCCACTGCAAGGTTTGGTATTTTTCACAATAGGTCATCAATGGCGCCTATCAAAAATACATCTGTAAGCAAATCCTAATTAAACGACCATTTAAATCCTGGACCATGGAAACTACTTTAACCTTATCTGGGAGCCCATGTGTCTACCCATCTCCAAAGAGCACTGAGGGTACAACTGTTTAGGATTGTTTTATTCACTCAGTGAAGTCCCCAACTTCTTTCATATGGGACCACAACATTAACAATGGATACAGGCATTATTTTCTACTGCATCCAGTCACACCTCTGAACACCAAGACACGCTCAAGCAGAGGTGTTCCAATGATGCAACAAGCTGTGGACTGCAGAAAAAGGCCTCCTTAAAGTCTATCCACATACATTACATGCTGCGCAATGGGAACGACAAAATGCAATGAAGTTCCACTCATTTCCATCAGTGCTTTAAATGGGCCGGTACTCACCGGTACTGAGTACCGGCACTTCCAAATTTTCTAGCCGTCAGTACCGGCACTTTTCTTTAGTCAGGGACAGTACCGGTACCCTGACTGATGGCATGCAGGCTAAGGTTTGCTATCGCCTCCAATGCAGGACAAATGCCGCTCTGCTTCTGCATCTCGCAGTCGCACTGAGCCGCTGAAGTAGCCTTTTGCACAGACGCTGCTAACGTCCAGTAGCGCCCATTAGAACTTCCCCACACGGCAGGGGTTGGGGAGGGCTTGCTTAACGCTGTGATTAACAGGACAGGGTCTAGGCCAGCGGTCTTCAATCTGTGGGGCGCGACCCCCAGGGGGGCCGTGGAGGCATGGGAACGGGGTCGCGCTCCTCATTTGCGAAAAGAAAACATCCCAGGTGGTTAATTCCGGTAATTAAAAAGCTTTCCCTGGAATGATGTTATTCAGGGACTCTCCTGTGCTGGGAAACAGTTGGCAGCAGATAACACACCTTTCTACAAGTGTGTTGGTGGTCTGAAAGAAATGCAAATGTGCACAATGAGTTAATCTGCAAATGTAAAGGATTTTCAGATTAACTAATTGTGCACATTTTCATTTCTTTCAGGCCAGCAGCACACTGGCAGAAAGGTGTGTTTGGCTGTCTGCCTGGCTTTGATTTTTTTCAGGACAGCAGAGTGCTGTTGCAGTTACTTGATCAAATCACATGAAGCTTTTTGAGTGGTAGTGCACAGAGTTAACTAAGCAGTGAAGTGCTTGCTTTTAATTGTTGTTGTATTTACATAGTGCTTACTATCCCTGAGAGTGTGTTGAAGGGACAGTTATGTAAAAAAAAATGCATCCATAGGGTCTGGATATTACTAAAATCTATGGGCCTCTATGTACAATGAAATGGTGTAGGGCAGCTCCGCAAGTATTTTTGCTGGTCTGCCCTATGCCAATTCAAAAGGGCAGGAATGGACTGCATTTATAAGAGTACGTTGCACTCCTATCCTTTCTGCCAGTGCACAATTTGGTGCCTACGCTAACGCAGGCACCTTTGCACCATGGTGCAAGGGTGTCTGCAGACATGTTGCAGGATTGTTTTTGTGCAAGAAGGCACGCCTTCCTGCGCAAAAACAACCCATGGAGGCTTTTTTTCCTCTTTCTATGTGTGCTGCACATAGAAAGAGGAAATAAATTGGAGGAGAAATAAAGATATTTCTCCTCCTTAAGCATCCCCTGGGGTAGCGACAGTTTTGACACATCCTTAGGTTTACAGATCTTTGTAAATCTGGGAATGTGTCAAAACCCATAGGAAAACCCCACCGCAACGCCCATGGAACGCCCTGACGCAGTGTAAGGCAACGACACGACTTGCGTTGCCATGCTACACCATATCTAGGAGGCCAGGAAAAGCCACACAAAGTGACTTTGCGTGGCCTCGTAGATATGGGTCTGTACTTTGCGGAACCAGAGCCGCCATAAAAATGACGCACCGGCAGCTCAAGGGGGCTTATATTGTTGCTTATTGCTACATTTGGGTGTTAAACTGGTACTAATGAGGTGCAACCACAGATTGACCGTTTCTTCTGGAGAACATTTATGGTTGTCCATGATAAGGAGTACCAGGTTCTAGAAATTTTTGTCGGGAGGGGGTCCTTGCGCCTAAAAAAGTTTGATGGGGGGTCTCGGCATCAAAAAGTTTGAAGACCACTGGTCTAGGCAGACCCTGCACTGTTGATTAGGCGTTCAACAACCATTCTGCTGCAAGCCCCCCCCCTCGCCCCCCCTTACTGTCAGGTGCGTGACATGGCCAGGCCTGGGGCTCCCGGTCAGTAATCCAGTCCATTTAGGGTATTGCACTGGCCATACTAAAGCGAGTGGCAGTTCAACACCACCTACATCTTTCCCAAAGCTGGTTTTCTTATGTTTGTTTTTTTCAGCACAGGAGCTGCTTCCCTTTGTGTGCCCTTCCAACACTAATGGCTGCATTTACATGATAACAGCGAGGGATCCATGGGTGTGAAGGTAGCCCTGCCCAAAGAGCAATGAATAGCAGGGAAGCTGCAGCACTCCAGGAACTGGATCTGGTGGGGGAAAACGACATGAACATAGAAGGAAGGGGGAGGGAGGAATGTAAAAAAAGTGAGATGACAGCTGAAGTTAGAATTGACACTTTTTTCAGATAAAAATACCAGATATTTGTTCAGTTTTGAAATGGGTCCTTAGGAATTGTATTTTAACACAAATTCGTGTAAAGTAAAAAATCTGCTGTATTTCTTGGGGTAATGGGTTTAGTTATTGATGAACCACATGCAATTTCAATTGAATCGCCTCTTTTAATGCAGGGAAGCAGTCTGATAAAGAGAGATGAACTAACCATTAGCCTGAAATTTAGCTTAAAACGCTGCCTTACAGAGTTTACAGGGCGCGACGGAGCGTGCGCACACACACTCACACACACTCGCGTGCACAGTCACACACACATGCACACAGTCACACACACAGTCACACACACACACACACACACACACTTTCACAGCTCGGAAATAGTTTTGTACTTTTGAGGTGAAAAAATGATTTATGCTTTTATTTACTGGGAAAAATATCAATCCTGATTTAGCAAGTTTTATTTTTTGCAAGTCTTTACTTAAAAATACAGGCCTCAACAGTAAGTGTGCTCTATCAACACAAATAATGAAATATAGGGCAACAAATTACTGGCCAGGTGGCAAATGTAGGGTATGGGTACATCATGGAGGAGAGAAGATGAGGCAAGTGGGGGAATAAAACAGTGACAAAATGTAAGACTTGTGGAGAAAGTAAGCGAGAGGTGGCAGTAAGAGGGGCAGAACCAGGGAGAGAAGGTTGGAGGCTGGGTAGAAATGAGAGGTTAATCGTGAATGGAGAGTAGATGTGGATGTAAAGACACTGAACCAGAAAGAGACAGGAAGAGCCTGGCCGTGGGGATAAGGGCTGAGGCAATGCTTTAAATGGGCTGGTACTCACAGGTACTAAGTACTGGCACTTCTTATTTTTATCACTGTTAATACCGGCACTTCGCCACTGCCTAGGAGAGTACCAGTACTCATGAAAGGTAAGCTCATTGGCTGCTATTGGTGGTGAGCACTAGGCTGTCCGAGAAGAAGCTGTCTCTGACAGCTAAGGCGCTTCTGTAGTCCTTAGCTCAGCCGCTTTGTGTACATCTGCTTGTTTCTTTGTGTGTGCACGCTTGAGGATATACAGCATTGTGCCAAACAACAACAAATAATGGTATGACATTAAGAAGTTGCAAATATTACAAAACAAGGACATTTTTAACATATTATCCTATTTGGCTTTCATTTTGTGTAATGATGTAACCTGTTTTGTTAACATAAATGCATTTCTGTTGTGTTTTGATATGTGCTGCAACTGGTATAGAAGTTATTATGTATCATCATATCTTGGCCTTACCCCGCCTATAGCCCCGTCCACTTGCCACACCTCTAGTTCATTTTAATGAGTACCTGCACTTATTTTTTCCCATTTAAAGCACTGATTTCCATGGGCTTTAAATTATACAGGAGAGACGTGTAAATTATGAGAGAAAACGGCCAATACAAGGATTGACAAATCTGCATTATAAATAACTCACCCCATATAACCTTAAGTAACTAAAACACCCAAACGTGGATAACACTGACAAACTGATTGATAAATTAGGTTAAAAGATCTAATACGGGGATGTGGTTTGACCGGCAAACATGGAGGTCGCACTGTAGATGAGTTCCCAGCAGTCACCAAACTATCCTCATAATCCTGCCCACACCGCGCTATACTACTGCCCCTAACTGCATCCGGGACAGCTGATGAGGCGGGGAGTGCCCGAGATGATGAAATCCTCGGCTGCCCCCGATAACCGGTGAGTGAGGCCAGGGATGGTGCAGCGGGCTGCGCGGTGCCGTGCATGGTGCCGCCGCCGGGGAGATGTGGAGACCTGCTGCGTCAGAAGACATCTGCCACAGGGCCAACTATTGTAGGCGGAGACGGGAGGTGCCTGTGTCCGGCCCTGGGTGGTGCAGCTTGGTGCCATCCACAGCAAGATCGGCCCGTAGAGCTGTGGCCCAAACTGAGAGGCAGAGTGGTGCTGGCCACGGGCCTAGTTGCCATGAACCCACCAGAGGTACGGCCGGAAGAAGACGCAGTGCTCCTGGAGTCCAGCAGTCAGCGGGTGAGTGATGCGGATGACTGAGGGGGCTGGCAGGACCCACTGCTGATGTGCTGGCCTGAGACTTGGCCTGGTGCTGCCACCAAGGCTTGGACCATGCTGAGAGACATAAGGACCCCCCGGCATGCCCTCTATCGGATATAAGCCCAAACCCGCGACAGGAGATCGAGGTGGCAGCGGGGACAGCCTGGTGGTTTGGCGCTGCGTGATTAGCGGTAGCTCTCCCCTAGGTCCTGGCCCTTGTTGGGCTCCTTGCTGGTGCCCCGGGGTGGAATGCCCTGAATAGACTGCGTTGCGAGGTGGCGTGAGGACAGTGGAGCCTGGGCCCCCCACCTGCATTCAGGCAAGTCGTGGCAGACGCATTGCATCGGGTGCACTGGGCAACGTAGAGCCCGCCCTGTGACTAGAGACCTGCCTGGGCTGGCATGGCACCATACCAACAGCTGAGGAGATACTGCTGAGGGCCCTCCACCCCATGGTAGAGGCCTAATGCAGTGATTTGCATTGCTTTGCCGCCCGCCAGGTGTCAGCCAGCGCTGACAGAAGAAATCTGGGAAAGTAGCCAGTGCTGGAGGTGAAATTTGTGGCCCAGCTGACCGGCTGAAGTGGTGTTTGTTGCCTGTCCTTTAGTGGGTCCCCCATGTGCCTCCTGGACTGGGGCTTTGGAGAGTGGTCTTTGTCGACAATAGCTGGCAGGGTATCCTGGTAGGGGTCCACACTGCAGGCTAGCGCCCTTATTGCAGGAGCAGTCAGGCCAGGCCCTGGTGCGGCTTGCGGCAGGGTGCAGGCTGAGGTTAGAGGACTTGCTACCTGCACGGCCCAGCACTGTGCACTGTCTCCATTCCCAACCGTGGTGGATTGCAGGGCAGGGCCGCCGACTGCTCGTGCTGCCCCTTGCGCTCACCTATAGGGGTCTGGCCGGTCGTGTGCATCTCTGGTACTGAGTAAAGTCCCAACCGTACAACATGACGAAAGACAAATTGCCATCTACCACGGCCAAACAAAGCACCATGGATAAAAACACCCAAATTGTGCCACAACCCCAGGGACGAGCAGAACGGTTGGAGACGTTCCGGACAACGCGATGCTACTAACTGCCATCACACAGTCCCGCAATATGCTCGATGCTAAGATCTGGGTGGTTGGCTCCGATGTCACCCTACTTCGACAAGTTCTTCGGAAAACAGTTGAAACGATCACAAAAGCGGAGACCCGGGTGTCCAATGTTGAAGACTCAGTCGTGGCCCTGCAGCAAAAAGTGAACACTCTAACAGTGGTGATGAAGGGGCTAGCAACGAGGGTAGAGGATGAAGAGGGGTGCGCCCGCCGCAATAATATATGCTTTGTTGACTTCCCGGAGGGGTGCAAGGGCTCCTCCATGGACAAGTTCCTGACACAATGGCTCCGGTCAGTGGTGCTCACAGAGTCCCTCTCATCGTGCTTTGTGGTAGAGAGTGCCCACAAGGCACTAGTGAAGAAACCCCCTCCTGGGACAAGGTCGTGACCAGTGATAGCCAGGATTCTAAACTATATGGGCAGGGATGCAATCCCTCATTACGTGAGGAGCCAAAACAAGATCTTCTATCAATCCCATCACATAATGATAATCCCAGGCTATACAAAAGTGGCGCAGCAGCAGCGGTGAAACAATGCATTCGGGACCTCAAGATTCAATATATGCTGCTATATCCTGCACGTTTATGAGTCATCTTCAACTCACAAACTCTGGTCTTTGATTCCCCGGAGGAGGTCTTCGCCTGGACAGATGAATCGGTAAAGCTGAAGCCAAACACCCCACCCCATATACATGGCATGATGTACCCAAGTAGCCTAAATCTATGAATGTGGCTAGGTCAACATGTTTCACGCCTGATCGATCCAGGCGAGCAGAGGAAGGTAGGTCTCTTGCGCTCTCTGTGCAGAAACCACTTAGCAGCTGAGTGCTACCCTCTGCTTTTGACATTGGGGCATACTTGATTGATCCAAAGGGTTGGACGATCAATTTTAAACTTTTTGATCCAGGTATTTTCTTCTAGGGAAATACCTACACTACATATTATGTCTTAGGTGTGGGGTAGGGTTCTCCCCCTTTTTTCTTAGGTCCTGAAGAAGCACCGCGGATCCTTTTAGGGCCATCAGGCACGAAACATGTCGACCTGACCACACTTACAGATTTAGGCTACTTGGGTACATCATGCCCCTGTAATAGCCCCAATCAAATTACGTTTTTTTAATCCTGCCAAGGGAACCATCACATTAAAGTCCAGTCGGTATCTCTTAGACAGTTTTAGTCTCCCTTCACTTCACTATACACATTCACTCCACCCCACACATTCAAAACACCCCCACACAGGCACTTCTCATCAGACGGCAAGATAAAAAGATCTCCGCTAAAGCAACCCGTCGGGGGGCCCATAGGGCATTGCAGTGCCGGCCCTACGAGGAGCACACCCAATGATGAAGCATGACATCCACATGGATGTGTGAGGGCACCAAGAAATTATCCTTAGGATGCCCCCTTCTTTGTCCACCTTTCTCTCTTCTTTGCATTCTGATAGGAACGGTACCTCCACTGCTTTTGCATTAGCACTTTCGGAGCCTGGGTACTGGACCTTTATTGGTTCCCAGTTCCCCGCTCTTCATTGTTTTGACCAGCAACAGTATCAACAGGTACTTCCTGGATGATGCCAAACAGGCATGGTAGGCTGCACAGAGCTGCATATACCAGTGGGGTGACAAACCGAATAGAATGCTGCATAGGCTGTGCCAGACCACTTGCAGTGCCTCATTGGTGCCGGTGATCCAAGTTGCAGGCAGTGCGATAGGTGCTGTCTGGCCCCGGGGGAGGTGGCCCAGAATTTTGAGGCCCACTTTAGAGAAGTGCATGTTCGACGGGAGGTGGTGGACATAGATCAAATTGTTGAATTTGTCCAGGCTTTACCTCTGCGGTCCCTGGCTGACACTGTACTTGTCCAATTAGATGAGGTGATCACTGAGGAGGAGCTCTCCTTGGCCCTAGAGGAGCTGCAGACAGCAAAGACCCCAGGTCTCAATGGATTCCCAAGTGAGTTCTTTAAAACATTTATGCTGCAATTAGGGAAACACCTCTTGGAGGTGATTCACTCCGCACTTGAGGGATCATTGCTTCCACCAGACTGGAGACATGCTGAAATTGTAGTCCTCCTTAAGCCAGGCCGCCCGCCAGAGGAGCACTCTTCATACTGCCCAATCTCACTACTAAACATGGAGGTGAAATTCCTGGCCAAAACCTTGGCTAATAGGTGGATGAAGCATATGCCAGATTTGGTCCACTCTAACCAGGTGGACTTCATGCCCAATCGGGCCACTCGCCACAATATCTAACGAGTATACAACACCTTGGCCCTGGCGGTGCGCCTGGGGAGGCCAGCGGCAGTGCTTCTATCTGACATAGATAAAGTGTTTGACTCCGTCAGCTGGGAATATTTGTTCGTCCTCCTTAAAAGATTGAACTTGGGTCCCAGATTCCTTTCCTATATCCGCTTGTTGTACACAGACCTGCCCGCGACGCTGAGGGTCGCGGGTGCAGTCTCAGACTCATCTCTACCCACAGGGGTACACGGCAGGGGTGCCCATTATCCCCACTATTATTTGCACTGGCCATGGAGCCTCTGGTGGCATAGGTCATGGTGGACACCCAAGTGCGAGGCTTCAAATGGACCCCAGGAATGCACAGGAGGATAGCTCTTTATGCGGGTGACGTTTTATTCTTCCTCACAAATCCGGACACTTCTGGACTCCGTATCTTTCAAATAATGCAAATCTTTGGCAAGACCTCTGGGCTGTCCATGAATGTCACAAAATCTATACTGCTCCCTGTTGATGGTCGTGCTGGCGCCATGGAGTGGGCCTCGGGCCGATGTTAGCAACCGGGGGGTTCCAATATTTGGGGGGCTAGGTCTCTCCAGACCCGGCATTGACATGGACCCATAACCTAGCCTCGATGCTATCACGTGTCAGGGAGGAAGTGAAGGTCTGGTCCCCTTTGCTCCTGTCCCTGTTTGGTAGATCGGAAATCTTCAAAATGGTATTCCTACCACGATTGTTATACCAGCTCCAGAAATACCCCTATGGTATTCCCCAATCATGGTTCTCTGGGGGGATTAGCTGCACGCATTGCCCTTCGGACATGCTTCCAGTCCACATATTGTTGTGGCATTGCCGCTGCAGACATATACTCTTACTACGCCTCCTTCCATCTTGTGAATATAAATGATTGGTGGTAAGCCCCTGGGTGACTCAGCATATGAGGCTGAGAGATGGGTACAGACTCCCTGCTTGAATACCTATATAGTAGGAAAAGGGTAGGGTTCCTTCCACCGGCAACACAAGTAGTTTTAGACACCTGGAGACGCTCCCTCTGGAAGATGGGATGGTGGGGGAAGTTGACAGAGTGGCGCTCCTATGGCAGACCAGTGTCCTAAAGCAAGTGGCTCAGTTGGAAGGCTTCTGAAAAAGGGACATCATTGGAATCCCCACACTTGGAGATGTTATGCAGGGCACGGTATTGCAATCATTTCGGGAGATGCAAAGCGAATACCACTTACACCGCAGCCAATTCTAATTATACCAGCAATTATGCCATGCTATATCCCCATATCTCAGGGACCTCACACATCTACCAGAGTTTAGTCCACTGGATGGCAGGCTCCTACTGGGAGACCCGGGCGCCCACAAGATCACAAAGATATACCTGTCCCTGGTCACGCACAGCTCAACAAATTACTTGCACTTTGGGCGGCATGAGAGGCAGACATCGACACTCTAGATGATGATGATTGGTCTGAGGCTCTGGGAGCTCCCTGAGTGGCAGCAATATCAGTCCGCCTTGTTACAGCTGAAATACTGACACAGAGATAATTTCATGAGACAACGCCTCTGGCGCATGCATATGATCGACTTCCCCATATGCCTCCGCTGTAAGGCAGAGGATGGTACCTTTCTCCACACAGTGTGGAGCTGGACGGCATTGACTCGTTTTAGGTGGGGGGGTGACATTTTGCTTCGGGGAGGTCCTCGCCTTGGTTATTCTGTCTGATCTCAAACTGATCCTTCTTCACAGTATGGAGGGACTAGGGGGAAATTGATATAAACAACAGGTGCTGTTCCTGGGGCTTACATTGCTGAAAAGGGACATTGCCAGAATGTGGAAGGCGGACACACCTCCAGCCGTCAGGGCATGGAAAAAGGGAATGGACCATTGTATGGGGCTTCCGGGTAGCGGTGTATCAAGCAAGGGGATGCCCCTAAAAACACCCCAAAATTTGGTAGGGATGGGACGACTATAGGGGAATAGTTCTGGCCCCGGTTCACTCTACCGACTCCCTGCTCGATGCAGAAATACAAAGCTATGGCGCCAGGACACAAGGGACTGATGTGTCTAATGTTAAATCTGATTAAGGGCATTCATAGTGGCATGTGGTACTTCGGTGGGATAATTGAGACCGACTGGGCAAGTTTCTGCATCGTCATTGTTCAAGGGGGTTCTTACCACAAACTCCTGTGTATGTTTGGGGGCCATATAGGCCTTAATTTATTACAAAAACCTAATAAAATTTGTTGTGAAAAAAAAATCTAATACGCCATCCAGATTAAACACACGCAGAGGCGTAAACTAGAGTGAAATTTCGGGGGGGGGGGCTAATAAAAATGTCGGGGGGGCTAATACTTCCAGCAATCGGCAGAGTGAAGATGCAGGGGCTTTAAGGAGGGGTGAAAGAAGAACAAAGCCTCATTACCAAGTAAATGGTCTTTTAAAGACCTGCTAAGTACTCGGGTGCGGCTGTGTGTGTGCCCGGGAAGCTGTCTCAGCCTGGGCTGCCACACACGACGGGGGGGCTGAAGCCCTTTGAGCCCAATGGGCGTTGCGCGCCTGACACACGCAACCCTTACACTTGAATAGGTGACCGGGGGTGAGGGACCGGCGGCAATATGTAGATGCCTAGTCCACGTCGACTTATGTCTGATCTCTTGTCTCTAGCTGTTGCAGTGCAAGGAAGCTCCGTTGGTGCAGCCATGTGCTTCACAAAATAATTAAATTATGCTTTTTTTTAACAATGTCCATATATTTTTTGTAAAAGGACTTTTATGATTAGATTTCAACAATAGAATAACGTTTTGATGGTTGATCGATTGATTGATTGATTGATTGATTGATTGATTGATTGATTAAAAAAGGTTGACTCAAATGTGCTATTAATCTTTCCCTGGTGTGATGCATTTTTATATCAGAATCAAAAACAAATGACTTTTATCTCCATTGGATATTCATGGCATTATGTGCTTGTCCCCTAAAGGACGGTATTCCTGTTTTGTTTTACTTTCATAATAGCACACAATGCCTCTCTTTGTACTAATGTCTCTGATACAGTTGTTTTACTGTATTGCACAGATACAGTTTTAGCTCTTTTAAAAGTTTAAAGTATTTTTAATTTATAATAATTTATAATACTGACATACTGTTCCGAGGAACTGTACGCAATGTAAAAAGTAAATCAGAAAACAGCTGTTTACTAATAGCTTTGCATAGCACCATAAAGTGTATTTTTTTATTATTGACAATGAAAAAGACACAAAAACTATTTACTCAAGAAAAATAACCAATTAATTATGAGAGATACATATTATGTTCTCGCTGCAGGTTTTTTTCTTCCTAAAATCCTCAAAGATGTAATATTCTGCTTCTTAAATATGATCAAAAAGGTGCACTGAGGATCTGAGCTTTCTGCTGATACAACACATTTAGAATAAATGGAATGTGTCTGGAACATTTAATCTTTACAATAAATTGCAGTGAGTCCTGCCTACTTGAAAGGGAAGATCAAGCTGCAACTTTAGTGGCCTGGCAACGGGCTGGATCATTGCCTGCAACTGCAGACAGAGAATATATCCTGAGTTTACCTCGCCAACCATGACTTTCCTGATTTTCAATCACCAGTTCTAGTGACATCATTATCTTTCACTTAACGTGCTGGAAAAATTGAACTTGGCTTGTGACAGAACTGCTGTAATGTTCAAAAAGGCGGCAGTGGGAAAAGTGCTGCACTGTGCGGATTTACAGCTCTTCTTTACAGTAGCCACATATTGTAAGTAATGCAGACATTCTGTATGTAGTATTTCCTCATGTAGAAAGATATCAGAAAAAAGACTCTGATTAGGAGTCCTGAAAATGCTTGGTAATCATGAGAATGTAATGATTCTTTTTTTAACCTTTTTATGGCGCTTGGCGCTTTAATGGACTTGATTGTCTAAATAAAGTATTTTTGAATTTGATAATACTATGAGTATTTACCATACGCAAGTTACAATTAACTGGCCACAACTGGGAAAGGTACAAATGATGCAACCGGAGAGCCTTGCAATTACTTACAGGTACATGCATCAATGTAGGCTTTTGCGATTCCTTAATTGCGATTATTAAGGAATCGCAATTAAGGAATTGCAAAAGCCTATGCATGTAGGAATCGCTATAAAATTAGCGATTCCCAAACATTCCTTAATTGCGACTTGCAAATTGCGAGTCGCAATTAAGAATGCCTTCCCATTCATTCCTATGGGCCTGTAGGCCCATAGGAATGAATGGGAGATTGCATACAGTAATTTGCGAGTACCAATAGGTACTCGCAAATTACGCATGCTATTTCAAGGGTGCAAGGGTGTCAAAAGGACACCCTGTTGCACCCTGAAATTGCTCTGAGCACACATGTTGCAGCACACACATGCCCCAAGGGCATGTGTGTGTGTAACCTATAACTTTGAAAAATGCACTTTAGTGCATTTTTCAGTTTTTGTAAATTACCATCAAGTTCAACTTGATGGTAATTTGCGCCCCTAGTAGCGAAATCGCTATTCTAAAGTGGTTCTTTCATTGCATTTAAGGAATCGCAAATTGCATTCCTTAAATGTAATCGCAATTTGAGAAATTGCAATTAATTGCGAATTCTCAAATTGCGAGTGCCTTGAACCTTGATGCATCACAAATGCCCTTTTTGCGGGCGCAAACGGCCGATTTTTGCGAATCGCACCGTTTGCGCTCGCAAAAATGGTTGATGCATGTGCCTGTATGTGTCTACCCTCTGGACCACATGTGGCAATTCCCGCGCTTGTGTGGTGCTGCCATATAGAAGTGGTCCTTTGCGCAGGGACAGTAAAAACTTAATATTTGACCTCAAATTGGTGCAGCAATGTAGTACCACTAATCTTTGTAGTTGCATATTAATTTCATGTCGACAAGACAGTATTTCTCATGAGTGTTTTCCTTTTGTTGTAAATTCATTCTTATCAATAATTAATATTCACGTATGGTGTTCCTCACAGATGTCAACACATGTTTCAGGACAGCTTCATCAGGTCACTCTTACTTTTGAAACATTAATAATTAAATAATTTCATTCATATGTGTAGGCTACGCTAGACGCTCTCTGTTTTGTGTTTCCTATCTTATAAATAATGCAGTTGTAAAATCCCTCGTTGCTCTGGTATATATGTTAGAGTCTTTCGACCTGACTGGGATCTCCCGAGACATGCAACACGGTAACCGCATTCTGAGAAGATGTCATTTTATACTCTACACTCTTGTCTACTCTGTACAAATTCAGAGTTTGATATCAAAGATTGCTGGTTCTCTATTGGTGCATCAAGTTGAGTTCACGCACTATAATTTCTTCTGCACATAATACCAGGTTTGACAGTAAGTTATAGCACTCTCGCCGCTCCTGTCCATACTTGTAGACTCTACAAATTTGGTGGCATTTAGGAAGCTGCATTTTCCATAGGGTTGAACTTCTGCCCGTGAGGGAGACTTTTAGTATCTTGTGGTGTCTTCCAGAGGGTTGAAGACTCATAGTGGACGCCATAGATCCTAATATTTGATGAATCTGGATTCCTTGCATTCCTTAGGGTAGTCCTTCTGCGGCTCTGTGGATGGACCTGTAGTCTCATAACATTTTGTGTTTAGAAGTGGTGGCCCCTGGACTCATTACCTCTGGTGTTTAAGAAGTAATTTTTTTCCATTAAATGGGGTTATATACAACAGTGGCAGCCCACAAACACATGGAATCAGGGGCACTTTTGCCCATAGACTTTCAATATACCATGGTCCACGAAGGTGTATCTTCCAGAGGGTTGCACTTTTGAGAAGCTATCCTACATTTAACATAACCAGTGTATTTGTAAAGCGCACATTCACCCCAAACGGTATCTTGGTGCTGAATAATGGATGTTTATTGTTACCCAACTCAATGGTACTCATTTTATCGACCTCAGAAGGATGAAAGGCTGAGTGGACTCGCCGGGATTTGAACCTGTGACCATGAGGTCAAGTACAGGCTCCTACAGTGGACGCATTAGTCCACCAAGCCACCAGACCCGGCTGCTCCCCTTCCACTCCTGTGAGTGATTTTCCTAGTCACAATCATGTTTAGGGCACGTTCTCCCATTCACTCCTAGGGGATCCTACATTTGTATTCTCTACACTGGCAACACCTGCCTTAGATGTTGCTCTAAAGATTAAAGCATCTTCACTTGTGCATATATTCCTCCTTCCCAGATATCTTCTTCACTCCCTTAACCTACTTAACCTCTCCCCCACCCCTCATCATCACACTCATGCCCCACTACTTTCTAACCCATTCTCTTTACAAATTCTACTGCTTTACCTTTCTTCACTGTTCCCCTACTTTTACTCTTTCCTCATAACTCCTCACTGTATATATCTCCCATTATCTCCCTTGTTTCCCCTCTCATCTCACCCATATTCCAAATAACCTACATACCTAACTAGTCTTTCTTCAATATCTGCCTTAAAATCTATCTACTCTAACTCAACCTTTCACCACCCCATCCATTATTATGCAAAACCCCATGATACTTGATAAAGGAGACAGAAACCTCCAATCCCCTCTCACCCCTTCTCACTCTGAGGACTCCTTGCCACATCTGCTCCTTTCTTCTCTCCATCCTACTCTGGCTGCATCCACCTAACCTTCTCCCCTTCGCTCCTCTTGGCGCCCTTTCTTAACCTTTAAACCAAAGTTATCTCTCATTCCTCACACTACCGTCCTAACCCTGTCAACTCATTCAGTTGACTCTTAGAGTCCCACAGCAAGCTCATGCTCTCTGTATCTACTATCACTCTGCCACTAAAATTCAACCACTAATCCTCCCCTGCCCATTCCTCCAATAACCACCTGCTTTTCATGCTCATCAAGCCGGGTTCAAAAAGAAGAAGCATCTCAATATCCATGATCTAAGCATGGACTCCAGGAGGGATATCTTCTTTTTAACAAAATTCGGTCTTGGCAAAGAAATGCACTTTTCGAAATCCTGACTAGAAACTGAACAACTAATAAAGCTAGTCAAGAAGTAGCAGTCGTCTTCAGAATTACATAACTAGTATCCACAGCTAATACTTCTCAGCCACATACTCCATACTTCTCTGATACTCCTTTACGTTGATTCTGCTGATCTACAAAGACTCTATGCTCAATCCAGCCTTTTCAAAAGCCTTCCACGACTCCACTGCAGCCAGCACCCTCGAGCACACCAGTCTATACCCTGTAAGGGCCTCAACACTTTT
>CAWUFW010022847.1:0-87182 GCA_963921515.1 Calotriton arnoldi | reverse complement strand
GAAGAAAGCAAACACAAGGAGATGATGGACGGAGTGCTGAAACTTTTCAGACACTCACCCCCAGTCACAGATCTGGGTCAAATCCTTCATCGTTCTTTAGCTCACTTCGCCACCCCAGGACAGACACAGCTATATGCAAATCAGTCTTGACCCTGTGCCTCATGGGAACAGTCCAGCCTGAACTGCCAAGCGATGTTTATCCTGGACCTGGAAACAATAATCCTGGGACCGGTTTCGGGTTAACAGCCCTCATCAGCCAGGCTAGCTTGAATCCAGTGGCAAAGTGAGCAAGGGACCCACGTCTGGGTATACCCTGCCAACGTAGGGCGAACAAAGCAAACACAAGGAGATGATGGACGGAGTGCTGAAACTTTTCAGACACTCACCCCCAGTCACAGATCTGGGTCAAATCCATCATCGTTCTTTAGCTCACTTCGCCACCCCAGTTCAGACACAGCTATATGCAAATCAGTCTTGACCCTGTGCCTCATGGGAACAGTCCAGCCCAAACTGCCAAGCCATGTCTTCCCCGGACCGGAAACAAGGATCCTAGGACCGGTTTTGGGCTAACAGCCCTCATCAGCCAGGCTAGCTTGAATCCAGTGGCAAAGTGAGCAAGGGACCCATGTCTGGGCATACCCTGCCAACTTAGGGCAAACAAAGCAAACACAAGGAGATGATGGACGGAGTGCTGAAACTTTTCAGACACTCACCCCTAGTCACAGATCTGGGTTGAATCCATCATCGTTCTTTAGCTCACTTCGCCACCCCAGGTCAGACACAGCTATATGCAAATCAGTCTTGACCCTGTGCCTCATGGGAAAAGTCCAGCCGAACTGCCAAGCCATGTCTTTCCTGGACCAGAAACAAGCATCCTAGGACCAGTTTCGGGCTAACAGCCCTCATCAGCCAGGCTAGTTTGAATACAATGGCAAAGTGAGCAAGGGACCCACGTCTGGGTATACCCTGCCAACTTAGGGCAAACAAAGCAAACACAAGGAGATGATGGACTGAGTGCTGAAACTATTCAGACACTCACCCCCAGTCACAGATCTGGGTTGAATCCATCATCGTTCTTTAGCTCACTTTGCCACCCCAGGTCAGACATAGCTATATGCAAATCAGTCTTGACCCTGTGCCTCATGGGAACAGTCTAGCCCGAACTGCCGAGCCATGTGTTTCCTGGACCGGAAACAAGCATTCTGGGACCAGTTTAGGGCTAACAGCCCTCATCAGCCAGGCTAGCTTGAATCCAGTGGCAAAGTGAGCAAGGGACCCACGTCTGGGCATACCCTGCCAACTTAGGGCGAACAAAGCAAACACAAGGAGATGATGGACGGAGCACTGAAACTTTTCAGACACTCACCCCCAGTCACAGATCTGGGTTGAATCCATCATTGTTCTTTAGCTCACTTCATCACCCCAGTTCAGACACAGCTATATGCAAATCAGTCTTGACCCTGTGGGTCATGGGAACAGTCCAGCCGAACTGCCAAGCCATGTCTTCCCTGGACCGGAAACAAGCATCCTGGGACCTGTTTCGGACTAACAGCCCTCATCAGCCAGGCTAGGTTGAATCCAGTGGCAAAGTGAGCAAGGGACCCACGTCTGGGCATACCCTGCCAACTTAGGGTGAACAAAGCAAACACAAGGAGATGATGGACGGAGTGCTGAAACTTTTTGGGCACTCACATCCAGTCACAGATCTGGGTTGAATCCATTATCGTTCTTTAGCTCACTTCGCCACCCCAGGTCAGACACAGCTATATGCAAATCAGTCTTGACCCTGTGCCTCATGGGAACAGTCCAGCCCGAACTGCCAAGCCATGTCTATCCTGGACCTGGAAACAAGAATCCTGGGACCGGTTTCGGGCTAACAGCCCTCATCAGCCAGGCTAGCTTGAATCCAGTGGCAAAGTGAGCAAGGGACCCACGTCTGGGTATACCCTGCCAACGTAGGGCGAACAAAGCAAACACAAGGAGATGATGGACGGAGTGATGAAACATTTCAGACACTCACCCCAGTCACAGATCTGGCATAAATCCATCATCGTTATTTAGCTCACTTAGCCACCCCAGGTCAGACACAGCTATATGCAAATCAGTCTTGACCCTGTGCCTCATGGGAACAGTCCAGCCTGAACTGCCAAGCAATGTCTATCCTGGACCTGGAAACAAGAATCCTGGGACCGGTTTCGGGCTAACAGCCCTCATCAGCCAGGCTAGCTTGAATCCAGTGGCAAAGTGAGCAAGGGACCCACGTCTGGGTATACCCTGACAACGTAGGGCAAACAAAGCAAACACAAGGAGATGATGGATGGAGTGCTGAAACTTTTCAGACACTCACCCCCAGTCACAGATCTGGGTCAAATCCTTCATCGTTCTTTAGCTCACTTCGCCACCCCAGGTCAGACACAGCTATATGCAAATCAGTCTTGACCCTGTGCCTCATGGGAACAGTCCAGCCCGAACTGCCAAGCCATGTCTTTCCTGGACCGGAAACAAGCATCCTGGGACCAGTTTCGGCTAACAGCCCTCATCAGCCAGGCTAGCTTGAATCCAGTGGCAAAGTGAGCAAGGGACCCACGTCTGGGTATACCCTGCCAACGTAGGGCGCACAAAGCAAGCACAAGGAGATGATGGACGGAGTGCTGAAACTTTTCAGACACTCACGCCCAGTCACAGATCTGGGTTGAATCCCTCATCGTTCTTTAGCTCACTTCGCCACCCCAGGTCAGACACAGCTATATGCAAATCAGTCTTGACCCTGTGCCTCATGGGAACAGTCCAGCCGAACTGCCAAGCCATGTCTTTCCTGGACCAGAAACAAGCTTCCTAGGACCAGCTTCGGGCTAACAGCCCTCATCAGCCAGGCAAGCTTGAATCCAATGGCAAAGTGAGCAAGGGACCCACGTCTGGGTATACACTGCCAACTTAGGGCGAACAAACCAAACACAAGGAGATGATGGACGGAGTGCTTAGACTTTTCAGACTCTCACCCCCAGTCACAGATCTGGGTTGAATCCATCATCGTTCTTTAGCTCACTTCGCCACCCCAGGTCAGACATAGCTATATGCAAATCAGTCTTGACCCTGTGCCTCATGGGAACAGTCCAGCCCGAACTGCAGAGCCATGTCTTTCCGGGACCGGAAACAAGCAATCTGGGACCGGTTTCGGGCTAACAGCCCTCATCAGCCAGGCTAGCTTGAATCCAGTGGCAAAGTGAGCAAGGGACCCACGTCTGGGCATACCCTGCCAACTTAGGGCGAACAAAGCAAACACAAGGAGATGATGGACGGAGCGCTGAAACTTTTCAGACACTCACCCCCAGTCACAGATCTGGGTTGAATCCATCATCGTTCTTTAGCTCACTTCGCCACCCCAGTTCAGACACAGCTATATGCAAATCAGTCTTGACCCTGTGCCTCACGGCAACAGTCCAGCCCGAACTGCCAAACCATGTCTTCCCTGGACCAGCAACAAGCATCCTGGGACCGGTTTCGGGCTAACAGCCCTCATCAGCCAGGCTATCTTGAATCCAGTGGCAAAGTGAGCAAGGGACCCACGTCTGGGCATACCCTGCCAACTTAGGGCGAACAAAGCAAACACAAGGAGATGATGGACGGAGCGCTGAAACTTTTCAGACACTCACCCCCAGTCACAGATCTGGGTCAAATCCTTCATCGTTCTTTAGCTCACTTCGCCACCCCAGGTCAGACACAGCTATATGCAAATCAGTCTTGACCCTGTGCCTCATGGGAACAGTCCAGCCTGAACTGCCAAGCCATGTCTATCCTGGACCTGGAAACAAGAATCCTGGGACCGGTTTCGGGTTAACAGCCCTCATCAGCCAGGCTAGCTTGAATCCAGTGGCAAAGTGAGCAAGGGACCCACGTCTGGGTATACCCTGCCAACGTAGGGCGAACAAAGCAAACACAAGGAGATGATGGACGGAGCGCTGAAACTTTTCAGACACTCACCCCCAGTCACAGATCTGGGTTGAATCCATCATCATTCTTTAGCTCACTTTGCTACCCCAGGTCAGACATAGCTATATGCAAATCAGTCTTGACCCTGTGCCTCATGGGAACAGTCTAGCCCGAACTGCCGAGCCATGTGTTTCCTGGACCGGAAACAAGCATTCTGGGACAAGTTTAGGGCTAACAGCCTTCATCAGCCAGGCTAGCTTGAATCCAGTGGCAAAGTGAGCAAGGGACCCACGTCTGGGCATACCCTGCCAACTTAGGGCGAACAAAGCAAACACAAGGAGATGATGGACGGAGCGCTGAAACTTTTCAGACACTCACCCCCAGTCACAGATCTAGGTTGAATCCATCATTGTTCTTTAGCTCACTTCGTCACACCAGTTCAGACACAGCTATATGCAAATCAGTCTTGACCCTGTGGGTCATGGGAACAGTCCAGCCGAACTGCCAAGCCATGTCTTCCCTGGACCGGAAACAAGCATCCTGGGACCGGTTTCGGGCTAACAGCCCTCATCAGAAAGGCTATCTTGAATCCAGTGGCAAAGTGAGCAAGGGACCCACGTCTGGGCATACCCTGCCAACTTAGGGCGAACAAAGCAAACACAAGGAGATGATGGACGGAGCGCTGAAACTTTTCAGACACTCACCCCCAGTCACAGATATGGGTTGAATCCATCATTGTTCTTTAGCTCACTTCGCCACCCCAGTTCAGACACAGCTATATGCAAATCATCTTGACCCTGTGCCTCATGGGAACAGTCCAGCCCGAACTGCCAAACCATGTCTTCCCTAGACCGGAAACAAGCATCCTGGGACCTGTTTCGGACTAACAGCCCTCATCAGCCAGGCTAGCTTGAATCCAGTGGCAAAGTGAGCAAGGGACCCAAGTCTGGGCATAACCTGCCAACTTAGGGCGAACAAAGCAAACACAAGGAGATGATGGACGGAGCGCTGAAACTTTTCAGACACTCACCCCCAGTCACAGATATGGGTTGAATCCATCATCGTTCTTTAGCTCACTTCGTCATCCCAGTTCAGACACAGCTATATGCAAATCAGTCTTGACCCTGTTCACCATGGGAACAGTCCAGCCCAAACTGCAAAGCCATGTCTTCCCTGGACGGGAAACAAGCATCCTGGGACAGGTTTCGGGCTAACAGCCCTCATCAGCCAGGCAAGCTTGAATCCAGTGGGAAAGTGAGCAAGGGACCCACGTCTGGGCATACCCTGCCAACTTAGGGCGAACAAAGCAAACACAAGGAGATGATGGACGGAGCGCTAAAACTTTTCAGACACTCACCCCCAGTCACAGATATGGGTTGAATCCATCACCATTCTTTAGCTCACTTCACCACCCCAGTTCAGACACAGCTATATGCAAATCAGTCTTGACCCTGTGCCTCATGGGAACAGTCCAGCCCGAACTGCCAAGCCATGTCTTCCCTGGACCGGAAACAAGGATCCTGGGACCGGTTTCGGGCTAACAGCCCTCATCAGCCAGGCTAGCTTGAATCCAGTGGCAAAGTGAGCAAGGGACCCATGTCTGGGCATACCCTGCCAACTTAGGGCGAACAAAGCAAACACAAGGAGATGATGGACGGAGTGCTGAAACTTTTCAGACACTCACCCCTAGACACAGATCTGGGTTGAATCCATCATCGTTCTTTAGCTCACTTCGCCACCCCAGGTCAGACAAAGTTATATGCAAATCAGTCTTGACCCTGTGCCTCATGGGAACAGTCCAGCCGAACTGCCAAGCCATGTCTTTCCTGGACCAGAAACAAGCATCCTAGGACCAGTTTCGGGCTAACAGCCCTCATCAGCCAGGCTAGCTTGAATCCAACGGCAAAGTGAGCAAGGGACCCACGTCTGGGTATACCCTGCCAACTTAGGGCAAACAAAGCAAACACAAGGAGATGATGGACGGAGTGCTGAAACTTTTCAGACACTCACCCCCAGTCACAGATCTGGGTCAAATCCTTCATCGTTCTTTAGCTCACTTCGCCACCCCAGGTCAGACACAGCTATATGCAAATCAGTCTTGACCCTGTGCCTCATGGGAACAGTCCAGCCTGACCTGCCAAGCGATGTCTATCCTGGACCTGGAAACAATAATCCTGGGACCGGTTTCGGGCTAACAGCCCTCATCAGCCAGGCTAGCTTGAATCCAGTGGCAAAGTGAGCAAGGGACCTACGACTGGGTATACCCTGCCAACGTAGGGCGAACAAAGCAAACACAAGGAGATGATGGACGGAGTGCTGAAACTTTTCAGACACTCACCCCCAGTCACAGATCTGGGTCAAATCCATCATCGTTCTTTAGCTCACTTCGCCACCCCAGTTCAGACACAGCTATATGCAAATCAGTCTTGACCCTGTGCCTCATGGGAACAGTCCAGCCCAAACTGCCAAGCCATGTCTTCCCTGGACCGGAAACAAGGATCCTGGGACCGGTTTCGGGCTAACAGCCCTCATCAGCCAGGCTAGCTTGAATCCAGTGGCAAAGTGAGCAAGGGACCCATGTCTGGGCATACCCTGCCAACTTAGTGCGAACAAAGCAAACACAAGGAGATGATGGACGGAGTGCTGAAACTTTTCAGACACTCACCCCTAGTCACAGATCTGGGTTGAATCCTTCATCGTTCTTTAGCTCACTTCGCCACCCCAGGTCAGACAAAGCTATATGCAAATCAGTCTTGACCCTGTGCCTCATGGGAACAGTCCAGCCGAACTGCCAAGCCATGTCTTTCCTGGACCAGAAACAAGCATCCTAGGACCAGTTTCGGGCTAACAGCCCTCATCAGCCAGGCTAGCTTGAATCCAACGGCAAAGTGAGCAAGGGACCCACGTCTGGGTATACCCTGCCAACTTAGGGCAAACAAAGCAAACACAAGGAGATGATGGACGGAGTGCTGAAACTTTTCAGACACTCACCCCCAGTCACAGATCTGGGTCAAATCCTTCATTTTATTTATTTATTTATTTTATAGTTTTATAGAGCGCGAACCAGACCCGTGAGGGTATCAGAGCGCTTTACAGGATTAAGGGTGGTATACAAAGCATTAGGAGGAGAGGGATCAATTGGGTACAATAGGGAATACATTATACAAGGGAAGCACACAGTCCAAAGTCCCAGCTACAAGTGGGATAAAAATTAAAACAAGTAGATACATTATACACGAAGGCACGCAGTCTCAACTCTTGGGGGGATACCCAAGGAGTGCAGGAATAGGTATCATCCGTAGAAGCCGTGGATAATGCAGAGGTGGAGGGAGGAAAATGTCACTGAGGTGATTGTGATGTATTCATTAGGCGAGGTATTTGCTCATTAAGAAGGTTTTGGTCTCCTTCTTAAAGTGTGCCAAGGACGGAAGTCTCCTGATGGCGGGTGGGAGAGAGTTCCAAATTCTTGGAGCGGCCCCAGAGAAGGCTCGATTGTAGGTTTTTTTCTTCCGGAAGCGTGCTGGTTGTAGCAACAGGTCTTTGGCAGATCGGGAGTTTCTGGCTTCTCCGGATATCACGAGTTTTTGGGCGAGAAATGTAGGGGAATTGGAGTAAAGAGCTTTGTGAGTAATGCAGGCAAGTTTGAATTGGATTCTGGCCTCTGGGGAAGCCAGTTCAGAACTTTGAGGTGGGGAGAGATGTGGTCGAATTTCTTTGAGCCAGTTAGGAGTCTGGCGGCGGTGTTGAGGCAGGCTTTCAATGGGGCCAGAGAGTTCTTGGGTAGCCCTGCAAGAGTAGAGCATCCATATTCTAGTCTGGAAATGACTAGTGCCTGGATTGCCGTTTTAAGGTCGGAAGCTTCGAGGAAGGGTTTTAGGTTTCTTAGGTAATTCAGGTGGAATCTAGCCGTTTGGCCATCGAGTTTATTTGGCCACGCATGTTTAGGCTGCCGTCAAGGGTTATTCCAAGGGATTTCGCCGAGTCAACAATGGTAGGAGGGCAGTTTAGTGCTGTGATGGTCTTGATCCATTCCTGGATGTCTGGATTGGGTTTTGGTGGGGAGATCAGAAGAAATTCAGTTTTGTTTGCGTTGAGTTTAAGCTGGTTGGCGGTGAGCCAATGGACTGTCAGCTTCAGGGCCTCGTTCAGGGAGAAGATGTCCTCCGGGGAAGAGATTTTTATGTAGATCTGTGTATCATCTGCGTACATAAGGTAGGCGATATTGGCGGCACGTAGCACCTCGGTGAGAGGTTCAAGGTAAAGATTGAAGAGGGTAGGGGAGAGGGTTGATCCTTGGGGAACTCCAACCGTGACCGGAGAGGGGCGGATAGATTACCGTTGATGAGGACTCTCTGTGAGCGGTTTTGGAGGAAGGATCTAAACCATTCAAGGACGGTGCCATCCAACCCCATCCTGAGTTTGAGGCGTTCAAGGAGAATTTCGTGGTTAACCGTATCAAAGGCAGAAGAAAGGTCTAGGAGGATTAGGAGACAGGTTTTGCCTTGGTCGAGGGCTTGGAGGGCGTCATCCACAATGTGGAGGAGGGTGGTTTCCGTGCTGTGTCCAGGTCTGAACCCGGATTGGAAGTCATCTAGCAGGTGGAAGTTGTTGATGTGTAGGCTCAGCTGCTGTTGCACACATTTTTCCAGAGCTTTGGCTAGGAGTGGGATGTTGGATATGGGTCTATAGTTCTCAGCGGAAGCAGGGTCCAGCGAGGGTTTTTTAGGATGGGGATAACTTGTCCAGCCTTGAGCGAAACAGGAATTGAGCCCTGTAGGAGGGAGGCATTGATTATTGAGGTCCAGGAAGGGATGATAGCCTGAGAGGCGGCAGCTAGGCAGTTAGAAGGGAGAGGATCATTGAAGTGATTGTTCGGGTTTAAGGAGGCAAGAATTCTCGAGATAGAGTGTTCGTCATAGATTTTAAAGTAGGACCAGTGCGCTAGGTTTTTGGCTGAGGTTAGGGAGGACAGCGTCGAGAGAAGAGGTAGAGCTTGCAGATTTTGATTTTGGTGGTGAGTTGCGGATTTAAGTTCATTCCCTAGGGCAGAGATTTTGTCGCAGAAGAAGGAGGAAAATTCCTCGCTTGATATTAAGGGTTTAGGTGATTCTTTAGAGGTTTTTGCTAGTTTGTTGGATTGGTGTTTGACGAAGTCGAACAGCTTGCGAGGTCGATTTTTGCCGTTCTCAAGTTCAGTTCTGAAAAATTCTTTTTTAGAGTTGAGCATTTTCTTATTGTAGGCATTTCTGGCCTGGCGGAGAAGTTTTAGATGTGCTGCTGATGGGTGTTGTTTCCAGTTTCGTTCCGTCTGTCGAAGGGATCTCCTTTCCTTGTTGAGAGATCCGCTGAACCAGGGATTTCTGTCTTTGATCTTTCTTTAGCTCACTTCGCCACCCCAGGTCAGACACAGCTATATGCAAATCAGTCTTGACCCTGTGCCTCATGGGAACAGTCCAGCCTGAACTGCCAAGAGATGTCTATCCTGGACCTGGAAACAATAATCCTGGGACCGGTTTCGGGCTAACAGCCCTCATCAGCCAGGCTAGCTTGAATCCAGTGGCAAAGTGAGCAAGGGACCCACGTCTGGGTATACCCTGCCAACGTAGGGCGAACAAAGCAAACACAAGGAGATGATGGACGGAGTGCTGAAACTTTTCAGACACTCACCCCCAGTCACAGATCTGGGTCAAATCCATCATCGTTCTTTAGCTCACTTCGCCACCCCAGTTCAGACACAGCTATATGCAAATCAGTCTTGACCCTGTGCCTCATGGGAACAGTCCAGCCCGAACTGCCAAGCCATGTCTTCCCTGGACCGGAAACAAGGATCCTGGGACCGGTTTTGGGCTAACAGCCCTCATCAGCCAGGCTAGCTTGAATTCAGTGGCAAAGTGAGCAAGGGACCCATGTCTGGGCATACCCTGCCAACTGAGGGCGAACAAAGCAAACACAAGGAGATGATGGACGGAGTGCTGAAACTTTTCAGACACTCACCCCCAGTCACAGATCTGGGTCAAATCCATCATCGTTCTTTAGCTCACTTCGCCACCCCAGTTCAGACACAGCTATATGCAAATCAGTCTTGACCCTGTGCCTCATGGGAACAGTCCAGCCCAAACTGCCAAGCCATGTCTTCCCCGGACCGGAAACAAGGATCCTAGGACCGGTTTCGGGCTAACAGCCCTCATCAGCCAGGCTAGCTTGAATCCAGTGGCAAAGTGAGCAAGGGACCCATGTCTGGGCATACCCTGCCAACTTAGGGCGAACAAAGCAAACACAAGGAGATGATGGACGGAGTGCTGAAACTTTTCAGACACTCACCCCTAGTCACAGATCTGGGTTGAATCCATCATCGTTCTTTAGCTCACTTCGTCACCCCAGTTCAGACACAGCTATATGCAAATCAGTCTTGACCCTGTGGGTCATGGGAACAGTCCAGCCGAACTGCCAAGCCATGTCTTCCCTGGACCAGAAACAAGCATCCTGGGACCTGTTTCAGACTAACAGCCCTCATCAGCCAGGCTAGGTTGAATCCAGTGGCAAAGTGAGCAAGGGACCCACGTCTGGGCATACCCTGCCAACTTAGGGTGAACAAAGCAAACACAAGGAGATGATGGACGGAGTGCTGAAACTTTTTGGACACTCACATCCAGTCACAGATCTGGGTTGAATCCATTATCATTCTTTAGCTCACTTCGCCACCCCAGGTCAGACACAGCTATATACAAATCAGTCTTGACCCTGTGCCTCATGGGAACAGTCCAGCCCGAACTGCCAAGCCATGTCTATCCTGGACCTGGAAACAAGAATCCTGGGACCGGTTTCGGGCTAACAGCCCTCATCAGCCAGGCTAGCTTGAATCCAGTGGCAAAGTGAGCAAGGGACCCACGTCTGGGTATACCCTGCCAACGTAGGGCGAACAAAGCAAACACAAAGAGATGATGGACGGAGTGATGAAACATTTCAGACACTCACCCCAGTCACAGATCTGGCTTAAATCCATCATCGTTATTTAGCTCACTTAGCCACCCCAGGTCAGACACAGCTATATGCAAATCAGTCTTGACCCTGTGCCTCATGGGAACAGTCCAGCCCGAACTGCCAAGCCATGTCTTTCCTGGACCGGAAACAAGCATCCTGGGACCAGTTTCGGCTAACAGCCCTCATCAGCCAGGCTAGCTTGAATCCAGTGGCAAAGTGAGCAAGGGACCCACGTCCGGGTATATCCTGCCAACGTAGGGCGCACAAAGCAAGCACAAGGAGATGATGGACGGAGTGCTGAAACTTTTCAGACACTCACGCCCAGTCACAGATCTGGGTTGAATCCATCATCGTTCTTTAGCTCACTTCGCCACCCCAGGTCAGACACAGCTATATGCAAATCAGACTTGACCCTGTGCCTCATGGGAACAGTCCAGCCGAACTGCCAAGCCATGTCTTTCCTGGACCAGAAACAAGCATCCTAGGACTAGCTTCGGGCTAACAGCCCTCATCAGCCAGGCTAGCTTGAATCCAATGGCAAAGTGAGCAAGGGACCCACGTCTGGGTATACACTGCCAACTTAGGGCGAACAAACCAAACACAAGGAGATGATGGACGGAGTGCTTAGACTTTTCAGACTCTCACCCCCAGTCACAGATCTGGGTTGAATCCATCATCGTTCTTTAGCTCACTTCGCCACCCCAGGTCAGACATAGCTATATGCAAATCAGTCTTGACCCTGTGCCTCATGGGAACAGTCCAGCCCGAACTGCAGAGCCATGTCTTTCCGGGACCGGAAACAAGCAATCTGGAACCGGTTTCGGGCTAACAGCCCTCAACAGCCAGGCTAGCTTGAATCCAGTGGCAAAGTGAGCAAGGGACCCACGTCTGGGCATACCCTGCCAACTTAGGGCGAACAAAGCAAACACAAGGAGATGATGGACGGAGCGCTGAAACTTTTCAGACACTCACCCCCAGTCACAGATCTGTGTTGAATCCATCATCGTTCTTTAGCTCACTTCTCCACCCCAGTTCAGACACAGCTATATGCAAATCAGTCTTGACCCTGTGCCTCACGGCAACAGTCCAGCCCGAACTGCCAAACCATGTCTTCCCTGGACCAGCAACAAGCATCCTGGGACCAGTTTCGGGCTAACAGCCCTCATCAGCCAGGCTATCTTGAATCCAGTGGCAAAGTGAGCAAGGGACCCACGTCTGGGCATACCCTGCCAACCTAGGGCGAACAAAGCAAACACAAGGAGATGATGGACGGAGCGCTGAAACTTTTCAGACACTCACCCCCAGTCACAGATCTGGGTCAAATCCTTCATCGTTCTTTAGCTCACTTCGCCACCCCAGGTCAGACACAGCTATATGCAAATCAGTCTTGACCCTGTGCCTCATGGGAACAGTCCAGCCTGAACTGCCAAGCCATGTCTATCCTGGACCTGGAAACAAGAATCCTGGGACCGGTTTCGGGTTAACAGCCCTCATCAGCCAGGCTAGCTTGAATCCAGTGGCAAAGTGAGCAAGGGACCCATGTCTGGGCATACCCTTCCAACGTAGGGCTAACAAAGCAAACACAAGGATGATGGACGGAGTTCTGAAACTTTTCAGACACTCACCCCTAGTCACAGATCTGGGTCAAATCCATCATCGTTCTTTAGCTCACTTCACCACCCCAGTTCAGACACAGCTATATGCAAATCAGTCTTGACCCTGTGCCTCATGGGAACAGTCCAGCCCGAACTGCCAAGCCATGTCTTCCCTGGACCGGAAACAAGGATCCTAGGACCGGTTTCGGGCTAACAGCCCTCATCAGCCAGGCTAGCTTTAATCCAGTGGCAAAGTGAGCAAGGGACCCATGTCTGGGTATACCCTGCCAACTTAGGGCAAACAAAGCAAACACAAGGAGATGATGGACGGAGTGCTGAAACTTTTCAGACACTCACCCCCAGTCACAGATCTGGGTTGAATCCATCATCGTTCTTTAGCTCACTTTGCCACCCCAGGTCAGACACAGCTATATGCAAATCAGTCTTGACCCTGTGGGTCATGGGAACAGTCCAGCCGAACTGCCAAGCCATGTCTTCCCTGGACCGGAAACAAGCATCCTGGGACCGGTTTTGGGCTAACAGCCCTCATCAGAAAGGCTAGCTTGAATCCAGTGGCAAAGTGAGCAAGTGACCCACGTCTGGGCATACCCTGCCAACTTAGGGCGAACAAAGCAAACACAAGGAGATGATGGACGGAGTGCTGAAACTTTTCAGACACTCACCCCTAGTCACAGATCTGGGTTGAATCCATCATCGTTCTTTAGCTCACTTCGCCACCCCAGGTCAGACAAAGCTATATGCAAATCAGTCTTGACCCTGTGCCTCATGGGAACAGTCCAGCCGAACTGTCAAGCCATGTCTTTCCTGGACCAGAAACAAGCATCCTAGGACCAGTTTCGGGCTAACAGCCCTCATCAGCCAGGCTAGCTTGAATCCAACGGCAAAGTGAGCAAGGGACCCACGTCTGGGTATACCCTGCCAACTTAGGGCAAACAAAGCAAACACAAGGAGATGATGGACGGAGTGCTGAAACTTTTCAGACACTCACCCCCAGTCACAGATCTGGGTTGAATCCATCATCGTTCTTTAGCTCACTTTGCCACCCCAGGTCAGACATAGCTATATGCAAATCAGTCTTGACCCTGTGCCTCATGGGAACAGTCTAGCCCGAACTGCCGAGCCATGTCTTTCCTGGACCGGAAACAAGCATTCTGGGACCGGTTTCGGGCTAACAGCCCTCATCAGCCAGGCTAGCTTGAATCCAGTGGCAAAGTGAGCAAGGGACCCACGTCTGGGCATACCCTGCCAACTTAGGGCGAACAAAGCAAACACAAGGAGATGATGGACGGAGCGCTGAAACTTTTCAGACACTCACCCCCAGTCACAGATCTGGGTTGAATCCATCATTGTTCTTTAGCTCACTTCGCCACCCCAGTTCAGACACAGCTATATGCAAATCAGTCTTGACCCTGTGGGTCATGCGAACAGTCGATCCGAACTGCCAAGCCATGTCTTCCCTGGACCGGAAACAAGCATCCTGGGACCGGTTTCGGGCTAACAGCCCTCATCAGAAAGGCTAGCTTGAATCCAGTGGCAAAGTGAGTAAGGGACCCACGTCTGGGCATACCCTGCCAACTTAGGACGAACAAAGCAAACACAAGGAGATGATGGACGGAGCGCTGAAACTTTTCAGACACTCACCCCCAGTCACAGATATGGGTTGAATCCATCATTGTTCTTTAGCTCACTTCGCCACCCCAGTTCAGACACAGCTATATGCAAATCATCTTGACCCTGTGCCTCATGGGAACAGTCCAGCACGAACTGCCAAACCATGTCTTTCCTAGACCGGAAACAAGCATCCTGGGACCTTTTCGGACTAACAGCCCTCATCAGCCAGGCTAGCTTGAATCCGGTGGCAAAGTGAGCAAGGGACCCAAGTCTGGGCATAACCTGCCAACTTAGGGCGAACAAAGCAAACACAAGGAGATGATGGACGGAGCGCTGAAACTTTTCAGACACTCACCCCCAGTCACAGATATGGGTTGAATCCATCATCGTTCTTTAGCTCACTTCGTCATCCCAGTTCAGACACAGCTATATGCAAATCAGTCTTGACCCTGTTCCTCATGGGAACAGTCCAGCCCAAACTGCAAAGCCATGTCTTCCCTGGACGGGAAACAAGCATCCTGGGACAGGTTTTGGGCTAACAGCCCTCATCAGCCAGGCAAGCTTGAATCCAGTGGCAAAGTGAGCAAGGGACCCACGTCTGGGCATACCCTGCCAACTTAGGGCGAACAAAGCAAACACAAGGAGATGATGGACGGAGCGCTAAAACTTTTCAGACACTCACCCCCAGTCACAGATATGGGTTGAATCCATCACCATTCTTTAGCTCACTTCGCCACCCCAGTTCAGACACAGCTATATGCAAATCAGTCTTGACCCTGTGCCTCATGGGAACAGTCCAGCCCGAACTGCCAAGCCATGTCTTCCCTGGACCGGAAACAAGGATCCTGGGACCGGTTTCAGGCTAACAGCCCTCATCAGCCAGGCTAGCTTGAATCCAGTGGCAAAGTGAGCAAGGGACCCACATCTGGGCATACCCTGCCAACTTAGGGCGAACAAAGCAAACACAAGGAGATGATGGACGGAGCGCTGAAACTTTTCAGACACTCACCCCCAGTCACAGATCTGGGTTGAATCCATCATCGTTCTTTAGCTCACTTCGCCACCCCAGTTCAGGCACAGCTATATGCAAATCAGTCTTGACCCTGTGCCTCACGGCAACAGTCCAGCCCAAACTGCCAAACCATGTCTTCCCTGGACCAGCAACAAGCATCCTGGGACCGGTTTCGGGCTAACAGCCCTCATCAGCCAGGCTAGCTTGAATCCAACGGCAAAGTGAGCAATTGACCCACGTCTGGGTATACCCTGCCAACTTAGAGGAAAAAAGCAAACACAAGGAGATGATGGACGGAGTGCTGAAACTTTTCAGACACTCACCCCCAGTCACAGATCTGGGTTGAATCCATCATCGTTCTTTAGCTCACTTTGCCACCCCAGGTCAGACATAGCTATATGCAAATCAGTCTTGTCCCTGTGCCTCATGGGAACAGTCTAGCCCGAACTGCTGAGCCATGTCTTTCCTGGACCGGAAACAAGCATTCTGGGACCGGTTTCGGGCTAACAGCCCTCATCAGCCAGGCTAGCTTGAATCCAGTGGCAAAGTTAGCAAGGGACCCACGTCTGGGCATACCCTGCCAACTTAGGGCGAACAAAGCAAACACAAGGAGATGATGGACGGAACGCTGAAACTTTTCAGACACTCACCCCCAGTCACAGATCTGGGTTGAATCCATCATTGTTCTTTAGCTCACTTCGTCATCCCAGTTCAGACACAGCTATATGCAAATCAGTCTTGACCCTGTTCCTCATGGGAACAGTCCAGCCCAAACTGCAAAGCCATGTCTTCCCTGGACGGGAAACAAGCATCTTGGGACAGGTTTTGGGCTAACAGCCCTCATCAGCCAGGCAAGCTTGAATCCAGTGGCAAAGTGAGCAAGGGACCCACGTCTGGGCATACCCTGCCAACTTAGGGCGAACAAAGCAAACACAAGGAGATGATGGACGGAGCGCTAAAACTTTTCAGACACTCACCCCCAGTCACAGATATGGGTTGAATCCATCACCATTCTTTAGCTCACTTCGCCACCCCAGTTCAGACACAGCTATATGCAAATCAGTCTTGACCCTGTGCCTCATGGGAACAGTCCAGCCCGAACTGCCAAGCCATGTCTTCCCTGGACCGGAAACAAGGATCCTGGGACCGGTTTCAGGCTAACAGCCCTCATCAGCCAGGCTAGCTTGAATCCAGTGGCAAAGTGAGCAAGGGACCCACGTCTGGGCATACCCTGCCAACTTAGGGCGAACAAAGCAAACACAAGGAGATGATGGACGGAGCGCTGAAACTTTTCAGACACTCACCCCCAGTCACAGATCTGGGTTGAATCCATCATCGTTCTTTAGCTCACTTCGCCACCCCAGTTCAGGCACAGCTATATGCAAATCAGTCTTGACCCTGTGCCTCACGGCAACAGTCCAGCCCAAACTGCCAAACCATGTCTTCCCTGGACCAGCAACAAGCATCCTGGGACCGGTTTCGGGCTAACAGCCCTCATCAGCCAGGCTAGCTTGAATCCAACGGCAAAGTGAGCAATTGACCCACGTCTGGGTATACCCTGCCAACTTAGAGGAAAAAAAGCAAACACAAGGAGATGATGGACGGAGTGCTGAAACTTTTCAGACACTCACCCCCAGTCACAGATCTGGGTTGAATCCATCATCGTTCTTTAGCTCACTTTGCCACCCCAGGTCAGACATAGCTATATGCAAATCAGTCTTGTCCCTGTGCCTCATGGGAACAGTCTAGCCCGAACTGCTGAGCCATGTCTTTCCTGGACCGGAAACAAGCATTCTGGGACCGGTTTCGGGCTAACAGCCCTCATCAGCCAGGCTAGCTTGAATCCAGTGGCAAAGTTAGCAAGGGACCCACGTCTGGGCATACCCTGCCAACTTAGGGCGAACAAAGCAAACACAAGGAGATGATGGACGGAGCGCTGAAACTTTTCAGACACTCACCCCCAGTCACAGATCTGGGTTGAATCCATCATTGTTCTTTAGCTCACTTCGTCATCCCAGTTCAGACACAGCTATATGCAAATCAGTCTTGACCCTGTGCCTCATGGGAACAGTCTAGCCCAAACTGCCAAGCCATGTCTTCCCTGGACCGGAAACAAGCATCCTGGGACCGGTTTTGGGCTAACAGCCCTCATCAGCCAGGCTATCTTGAATCCAGTGGCAAAGTGAGCAAGGGACCCACGTCTGGCCATACCCTGCCAACTTAGGGCGAACAAAGCAAACACAAGGAGATGATGGACAGAGAGCTGAAACTTTTCAGACACTCATCCCCAGTCACAGATATGGGTTGAATCCATCATCGTTCTTTAGCTCACTTTGCCACCCCAGGTCAGACATAGCTATATGCAAATCAGTCTTGACCCTGTGCCTCATGGGAACAGTCTAGCCCGAACTGCCGAGCAATGTGATTCCTGGACCGGAAACAAGCATTCTGGGACCAGTTTCGGGCTAACAGCCCTCATCAGCCAGGCTAGCTTGAATCCAGTGGCAAAGTGAGCAAGGGACCCACGTCTGGGCATACCCTGCCAACTTAGGGCGACCACAGCAAACACAAGGAGATGATGGACGGAGCGCAGAAACTTTTCAGACACTCACCCCCAGTCACAGATCTGGGTTGAATCCATCATTGTTCTTTAGCTCACTTCGTCACCCCAGTTCAGACACAGCTATATGCAAATCAGTCTTGACCCTGTGGGTCATGGGAACAGTCCAGCCGAACTGCCAAGCCATGTCTTCCCTGGACCGGTAACAAGCATCCTGGGACCTGTTTCGGACTAACAGCCCTCATCAGCCAGGCTAGGTTGAATCCAGTGGCAAAGTGAGCAAGGGACCCACGTCTGGGCATACCCTGCCAACTTAGGGTGAACAAAGCAAACACAAGTAGATGATGGACGGAGTGCTGAAACTTTTTGGACACTCACATCCAGTCACAGATCTGGGTTGAATCCATTATCGTTCTTTAGCTCACTTCGCCACCCCAGGTCAGACACAGCTATATGCAAATCAGTCTTGACCCTGTGCCTCATGGGAACAGTCCAGCCCGAACTGCCAAGCCATGTCTATCCTGGACCTGGAAACAAGAATCCTGGAACCGGTTTCGGGCTAACAGCCCTTATCAGCCAGGCTAGCTTGAATCCAGTGGCAAAGTGAGCAAGGGACCCACGTCTGGGTATACCCTGCCAACGTAGGGCGAACAAAGCAAACACAAGGAGATGATGGACGGAGTGATGAAACATTTCAGACACTCACCCCAGTCACAGATCTGGGCTTAAATCCATCATCGTTATTTAGCTCACTTAGCCACCCCAGTTCAGACACAGCTATATGCAAATCAGTCTTGACCCTGTGGGTCATGGGAACAGTCCAGCCGAACTGCCAAGCCATGTCTTCCCTGGACCGGAAACAAGCATCCTGGGACCGGTTTCGGGCTAACAGCCCTCATCAGAAAGGCTAGCTTGAATCCAGTGGCAAAGTGAGCAAGGGACCCACGTCTGGGCACACCCTGCCAACTTAGGGCGAACAAAGCAAACACAAGGAGATGATGGACGGAGCGCTGAAACTTTTCAGACACTCACCCCCAGTCACAGATCTGGGTTGAATCCATCATCGTTCTTTAGCTCACTTTGCCACTCCAGGTCAGACATAGCTATATGCAAATCAGTCTTGACCCTGTGCCTCATGGGAACAGTCTAGCCCGAACTGCCGAGCCATGTCTTTCCTGGACCGGAAACAAGCATTCTGGGACCGGTTTCGGGCTAACAGCCCTCATCAGCCAGGCTAGCTTGAATCCAGTGGCAAAGTGAGCAAGGGACCCACGTCTGGGCATACCCTGCCAACTTAGGGCGAACAAAGCAAACACAAGGAGATGATGGACGGAGCGCTGAAACTTTTCAGACACTCACCCCCAGTCACAGATCTGGGTTGAATCCATCATTGTTCTTTAGCTCACTTCGTCATCCCAGTTCAGACACAGCTATATGCAAATCAGTCTTGACCCTGTGCCTCATGGGAACAGTCTAGCCCAAACTGCCAAGCCATGTCTTCCCTGGACCGGAAACAAGCATCCTGGGACCGGTTTTGGGCTAACAGCCCTCATCAGCCAGGCTAGGTTGAATCCAGTGGCAAAGTGAGCAAGGGACCCACGTCTGGGCATACCCTGCCAACTTAGGGCGAACAAAGCAAACACAAGGAGATGATGGACAGAGAGCTGAAACTTTTCAGACACTCATCCCCAGTCACAGATATGGGTTGAATCCATCATCGTTCTTTAGCTCACTTTGCCACCCCAGGTCAGACATAGCTATATGCAAATCAGTCTTGACCCTGTGCCTCATGGGAACAGTCTAGCCCGAACTGCCGAGCCATGTGTTT
Organism: Calotriton arnoldi; assembly: GCA_963921515.1. Classification (NCBI taxonomy): domain Eukaryota; kingdom Metazoa; phylum Chordata; class Amphibia; order Caudata; family Salamandridae; genus Calotriton; species Calotriton arnoldi. The sequence goes on along the minus strand of CAWUFW010022847.1, from coordinate 67,644 downwards.
CCTGGACCGGAAACAAGCATTCTGGGACCAGTTTCGGGCTAACAGCCCTCATCAGCCAGGCTAGCTTGAATCCAGTGGCAAAGTGTGCAAGGGACCCACGTCTGGGCATACCCTGCCAACTTAGGGCGACCACAGTAAACACAAGGAGATGATGGACGGAGCGCTGAAACTTTTCAGACACTCACCCCCAGTCACAGATCTGGGTTGAATCCATCATTGTTCTTTAGCTCACTTCGTCACCCCAGTTCAGACACAGCTATATGCAAATCAGTCTTGACCCTGTGGGTCATGGGAACAGTCCAGCCGAACTGCCAAGCCATGTCTTCCCTAGACCGGAAACAAGCATCCTGGGACCTGTTTCGGACTAACAGCCCTCATCAGCCAGGCTAGCTTGAATCCAGTGGCAAAGTGAGCAAGGGACCCACGTCTGGGCATAACCTGCCAACTTAGGGCGAACAAAGCAAACACAAGGAGATGATGGACGGAGCGCTGAAACTTTTCAGACACTCACCCCCAGTCACAGATATGGGTTGAATCCATCACCATTCTTTAGCTCACTTCGCCACCCCAGTTCAGGCACAGCTATATGCAAATTAGTCTTGACCCTGTGCCTCATGGGAACAGTCCAGCCCGAACTGCCAAGCCATGTCTTCCCTGGACCGGAAACAAGGATCCTGGGACCGGTTTCGGGCTAACAGCCCTCATCAGCCAGGCTAGCTTGAATCCAGTGGCAAAGTGAGCAAGGGACCCATGTCTGGGCATACCCTGCCAACTTAGGGCGAACAAAGCAAACACAAGGAGATGATGGACGGAGTGCTGAAACTTTTCAGACACTCTCCCCTAGTCACAGATCTGGGTTGAATCCATCATCGTTCTTTAGCTCACTTCGCCACCCCAGGTCAGACAAAGCTATATGCAAATCAGTCTTGACCCTGTGCCTCATGGGAACAGTCCAGCCCGAACTGCCAAGCCATGTCTTTCCTGGACCAGAAACAAGCATCCTAGGACCAGTTTCGGGCTAACAGCCCTCATCAGCCAGGCTAGCTTCAATCCAACGGCAAAGTGAGCAAGGGACCCACGTCTGGGTATACCCTGCCAACTTAGGGCAAACAAAGTAAATACAAGGAGATGATGGACGGAGTGCTGAAACTTTTCAGACACTCACCCCCAGTCACAGATCTGGGTTGAATCCATCATCGTTCTTTAGCTCACTTTGCCACCCCAGGTCAGACATAGCTATATGCAAATCAGTCTTGACCCTGTGCCTCATGGGAACAGTCTAGCCCGAACTGCCGAGCCATGTCTTTCCTGGACCGGAAACAAGCATTCTGGGACCGGTTTCGGGCTAACAGCCCTCATCAGCCAGGCTAGCTTGAATCCAGTGGCAAAGTGAGCAAGGGACCCACGTCTGGGCATACCCTGCCAACTTAGGGCGAACAAAGCAAACACAAGGAGATGATGGACGGAGTGCTGAAACTTTTCAGACACTCACCCCCAGTCACAGATATGGGTTGAATCCATCGTTATTTTGCTCACCACGCCACCCCAGTTCAGACACAGCTATATGCAAATCAGTCTTGACCCTGTGCCTCATGGGAACAGTCCAGCCCGAACTGCCAAACCATGTCTTCCCTAGACCGGAAACAAGCATCCTGGGACCTGTTTCGGACTAACAGCCCTTATCAGCCAGGCTAGCTTGAATCCAGTGGCAAAGTGAGCAAGGGCCCCAAGTCTGGGCATACCCTGCCAACTTAGGGCGAACAAAGCAAACACAAGGAGATGATGGACGGAGCACTGAAACTTTTCAGACACTCACCCCCAGTCACAGATATGGGTTGAATCCATCATCGTTCTTTAGCTCACTTCGCCAACCCAGTTCAGACACAGCTATATGCAAATCAGTCTTGACCCTGTGCCTCACGGCAACAGTCCAGCCCGAACTGCCAAACCATGTCTTCCCTGGACCAGCAACAAGCATCCTGGGACCGGTTTTGGGCTAACAGCCCTCATCAGCCAGGCTATCTTGAATCCAGTGGCAAAGTGAGCAAGGGACCCACGTCTGGGCATACCCTGCCAACTTAGGGCGAACAAAGCAAACACAAGGAGATGATGGATGGAGTGCTGAAACTTTTCAGACACTCACCCCCAGTCACAGATCTGGGTCAAATCCTTCATCGTTCTTTAGCTCACTTCGCCACCCCAGGTCAGACACAGCTATATGCAAATCAGTCTTGACCCTGTGCCTCATGGGAACAGTCCAGCCCGAACTGCCAAGCCATGTCTTTCCTGGACCGGAAACAAGCATCCTGGGACCAGTTTCGGCTAACAGCCCTCATCAGCCAGGCTAGCTTGAATCCAGTGGCAAAGTGAGCAAGGGACCCATGTCTGGGCATACCCTGCCAACTGAGGGCGAACAAAGCAAACACAAGGAGATGATGGACGGAGTGCTGAAACTTTTCAGACACTCACCCCCAGTCACAGATCTGGGTCAAATCCATCATCGTTCTTTAGCTCACTTCGCCACCCCAGTTCAGACACAGCTATATGCAAATCAGTCTTGACCCTGTGCCTCATGGGAACAGTCCAGCCCGAACTGCCAAGCCATGTCTATCCTGGACCTGGAAACAAGAATCCTGGGACCGGTTTTGGGCTAACAGCCCTCATCAGCCAGGCTAGCTTGAATCCAGTGGCAAAGTGAGCAAGGGACCCACGTCCGGGTATACCCTGCCAACGTAGGACGAACAAAGCAAACACAAAGAGATGATGGACGGAGTGATGAAACATTTCAGACACTCACCCCAGTCACAGATCTGGCTTAAATCCATCATCGTTATTTAGCTCACTTAGCCACCCCAGGTCAGACACAGCTATATGCAAATCAGTCTTGACCCTGTGCCTCATGGGAACAGTCCAGCCCGAACTGCCAAGCCATGTCTTTCCTGGACCGGAAACAAGCATCCTGGGACCAGTTTCGGCTAACAGCCCTCATCAGCCAGGCTAGCTTGAATCCAGTGGCAAAGTGAGCAAGGGACCCACGTCCGGGTATATCCTGCCAACGTAGGGCGCACAAAGCAAGCACAAGGAGATGATGGACGGAGTGCTGAAACTTTTCAGACACTCACGCCCAGTCACAGATCTGGGTTGAATCCATCATCGTTCTTTAGCTCACTTCGCCACCCCAGGTCAGACACAGCTATATGCAAATCAGACTTGACCCTGTGCCTCATGGGAACAGTCCAGCCCAAACTGCCAAGCCATGTCTTTCCTGGACCAGAAACAAGCATCCTAGGACCAGCTTCGGGCTAACAGCCCTCATCAGCCAGGCTAGCTGGAATCCAATGGCAAAGTGAGCAAGGGACCCACGTCTGGGTATACACTGCCAACTTAGGGCGAACAAACCAAACACAAGGAGATGATGGACGGAGTGCTTAGACTTTTCAGACTCTCACCCCCAGTCACAGATCTGGGTTGAATCCATCATCGTTCTTTAGCTCACTTCGCCACCCCAGGTCAGACATAGCTATATGCAAATCAGTCTTGACCCTGTGCCTCATGGGAACAGTCCAGCCCGAACTGCAGAGCCATGTCTTTCCGGGACCGGAAACAAGCAATCTGGAACCGGTTTCGGGCTAACAGCCCTCAACAGCCAGGCTAGCTTGAATCCAGTGGCAATGTGAGCAAGGGACCCACGTCTGGGCATACCCTGCCAACTTAGGGCGAACAAAGCAAACACAAGGAGATGATGGACGGAGCGCTGAAACTTTTCAGACACTCACCCCCAGTCACAGATCTGTGTTGAATCCATCATCGTTCTTTAGCTCACTTCTCCACCCCAGTTCAGACACAGCTATATGCAAATCAGTCTTGACCCTGTGCCTCACGGCAACAGTCCAGCCCGAACTGCCAAACCATGTCTTCCCTGGACCAGCAACAAGCATCCTGGGACCAGTTTCGGGCTAACAGCCCTCATCAGCCAGGCTATCTTGAATCCAGTGGCAAAGTGAGCAAGGGACCCACGTCTGGGCATACCCTGCCAACCTAGGGCGAACAAAGTAAACACAAGGAGATGATGGACGGAGCGCTGAAACTTTTCAGACACTCACCCCCAGTCACAGATCTGGGTCAAATCCTTCATCGTTCTTTAGCTCACTTCGCCACCCCAGGTCAGACACAGCTATATGCAAATCAGTCTTGACCCTGTGCCTCATGGGAACAGTCCAGCCTGAACTGCCAAGCCATGTCTATCCTGGACCTGGAAACAAGAATCCTGGGACCGGTTTCGGGTTAACAGCCCTCATCAGCCAGGCTAGCTTGAATCCAGTGGCAAAGTGAGCAAGGGACCCATGTCTGGGCATACCCTTCCAACGTAGGGCGAACAAAGCAAACACAAGGAGATGATGGACGGAGTTCTGAAACTTTTCAGACACTCACCCCTAGTCACAGATCTGGGTCAAATCCATCATCGTTCTTTAGCTCACTTCACCACCCCAGTTCAGACACAGCTATATGCAAATCAGTCTTGACCCTGTGCCTCATGGGAACAGTCCAGCCCGAACTGCCAAGCCATGTCTTCCCTGGACCGGAAACAAGGATCCTAGGACCGGTTTCGGGCTAACAGCCCTCATCAGCCAGGCTAGCTTTAATCCAGTGGCAAAGTGAGCAAGGGACCCATGTCTGGGCATACCCTGCCAACTTAGGGCAAACAAAGCAAACACAAGGAGATGATGGACGGAGTGCTGAAACTTTTCAGACACTCACCCCCAGTCACAGATCTGGGTTGAATCCATCATCGTTCTTTAGCTCACTTTGCCACCCCAGGTCAGACACAGCTATATGCAAATCAGTCTTGACCCTGTGGGTCATGGGAACAGTCCAGCCGAACTGCCAAGCCATGTCTTCCCTGGACCGGAAACAAGCATCCTGGGACCGGTTTTGGGCTAACAGCCCTCATCAGAAAGGCTAGCTTGAATCCAGTGGCAAAGTGAGCAAGGGACCCACGTCTGGGCATACCCTGCCAACTTAGGGCGAACAAAGCAAACACAAGGAGATGATGGACGGAGTGCTGAAACTTTTCAGACACTCACCCCTAGTCACAGATCTGGGTTGAATCCATCATCGTTCTTTAGCTCACTTCGCCACCCCAGGTCAGACAAAGCTATATGCAAATCAGTCTTGACCCTGTGCCTCATGGGAACAGTCCAGCCGAACTGTCAAGCCATGTCTTTCCTGGACCAGAAACAAGCATCCTGGGACCAGTTTCGGGCTAACAGCCCTCATCAGCCAGGCTAGCTTGAATCCAACGGCAAAGTGAGCAAGGGACCCACGTCTGGGTATACCCTGCCAACTTAGGGCAAACAAAGCAAACACAAGGAGATGATGGACGGAGTGCTGAAACTTTTCAGACACTCACCCCCAGTCACAGATCTGGGTTGAATCCATCATCGTTCTTTAGCTCACTTTGCCACCCCAGGTCAGACATAGCTATATGCAAATCAGTCTTGACCCTGTGCCTCATGGGAACAGTCTAGCCGAACTGCCGAGCCATGTCTTTCCTGGACCGGAAACAAGCATTCTGGGACCGGTTTCGGGCTAACAGCCCTCATCAGCCAGGCTAGCTTGAATCCAGTGGCAAAGTGAGCAAGGGACCCACGTCTGGGCATACCCTGCCAACTTAGGGCGAACAAAGCAAACACAAGGAGATGATGGACGGAGCGCTGAAACTTTTCAGACACTCACCCCCAGTCACAGATCTGGGTTGAATCCATCATTGTTCTTTAGCTCACTTCGTCACCCCAGTTCAGACACAGCTATATGCAAATCAGTCTTGACCCTGTGGGTCATGCGAACAGTCGATCCGAACTGCCAAGCCATGTCTTCCCTGGACCGGAAACAAGCATCCTGGGACCGGTTTCGGGCTAACAGCCCTCATCAGAAAGGCTAGCTTGAATCCAGTGGCAAAGTGAGTAAGGGACCCACGTCTGGGCATACCCTGCCAACTTAGGACGAACAAAGCAAACACAAGGAGATGATGGACGGAGCGCTGAAACTTTTCAGACACTCACCCCCAGTCACAGATATGGGTTGAATCCATCATTGTTCTTTAGCTCACTTCGCCACCCCAATTCAGACACAGCTATATGCAAATCATCTTGACCCTGTGCCTCATGGGAACAGTCCAGCACGAACTGCCAAACCATGTCTTCCCTAGACCGGAAACAAGCATCCTGGGACCTTTTTCGGACTAACAGCCCTCATCAGCCAGGCTAGCTTGAATCCGGTGGCAAAGTGAGCAAGGGACCCAAGTCTGGGCATAACCTGCCAACTTAGGGCGAACAAAGCAAACACAAGGAGATGATGGACGGAGCGCTGAAACTTTTCAGACACTCACCCCCAGTCACAGATATGGGTTGAATCCATCATCGTTCTTTAGCTCACTTCGTCATCCCAGTTCAGACACAGCTATATGCAAATCAGTCTTGACCCTGTTCCTCATGGGAACAGTCCAGCCCAAACTGCAAAGCCATGTCTTCCCTGGACGGGAAACAAGCATCCTGGGACAGGTTTTGGGCTAACAGCCCTCATCAGCCAGGCAAGCTTGAATCCAGTGGCAAAGTGAGCAAGGGACCCACGTCTGGGCATACCCTGCCAACTTAGGGCGAACAAAGCAAACACAAGGAGATGATGGACGGAGCGCTAAAACTTTTCAGACACTCACCCCCAGTCACAGATATGGGTTGAATCCATCACCATTCTTTAGCTCACTTCGCCACCCCAGTTCAGACACAGCTATATGCAAATCAGTCTTGACCCTGTGCCTCATGGGAACAGTCCAGCCCGAACTGCCAAGCCATGTCTTCCCTGGACCGGAAACAAGGATCCTGGGACCGGTTTCAGGCTAACAGCCCTCATCAGCCAGGCTAGCTTGAATCCAGTGGCAAAGTGAGCAAGGGACCCACGTCTGGGCATACCCTGCCAACTTAGGGCGAACAAAGCAAACACAAGGAGATGATGGACGGAGCGCTGAAACTTTTCAGACACTCACCCCCAGTCACAGATCTGGGTTGAATCCATCATCGTTCTTTACCTCACTTCGCCACCCCAGTTCAGGCACAGCTATATGCAAATCAGTCTTGACCCTGTGCCTCACAGCAACAGTCCAGCCCAAACTGCCAAACCATGTCTTCCCTGGACCAGCAACAAGCATCCTGGGACCGGTTTCGGGCTAACAGCCCTCATCAGCCAGGCTAGCTTGAATCCAACGGCAAAGTGAGCAATTGACCCACGTCTGGGTATACCCTGCCAACTTAGAGGAAAAAAGCAAACACAAGGAGATGATGGACGGAGTGCTGAAACTTTTCAGACACTCACCCCCAGTCACAGATCTGGGTTGAATCCATCATCGTTCTTTAGCTCACTTTGCCACCCCAGGTCAGACACAGCTATATGCAAATCAGTCTTGTCCCTGTGCCTCATGGGAACAGTCTAGCCCGAACTGCTGAGCCATGTCTTTCCTGGACCGGAAACAAGCATTCTGGGACCGGTTTCGGGCTAACAGCCCTCATCAGCCAGGCTAGCTTGAATCCAGTGGCAAAGTGAGCAAGGGACCCACGTCTGGGCATACCCTGCCAACTTAGGGCGAACAAAGCAAACACAAGGAGATGATGGACGGACCGCTGAAACTTTTCAGACACTCACCCCCAGTCACAGATCTGGGTTGAAGCCATCATTGTTCTTTAGCTCACTTCGTCATCCCAGTTCAGACACAGCTATATGCAAATCAGTCTTGACCCTGTGCCTCATGGGAACAGTCTAGCCCAAACTGCCAAGCCATGTCTTCCCTGGACCGGAAACAAGCATCCTGGGACCGGTTTTGGGCTAACAGCCCTCATCAGCCAGGCTATCTTGAATCCAGTGGCAAAGTGAGCAAGGGACCCACGTCTGGCCATACCCTGCCAACTTAGGGCGAACAAAGCAAACACAAGGAGATGATGGACAGAGAGCTGAAACTTTTCAGACACTCATCCCCAGTCACAGATATGGTTTGAATCCATCATCGTTCTTTAGCTCACTTTGCCACCCCAGGTCAGACATAGCTATATGCAAATCAGTCTTGACCCTGTGCCTCATGGGAACAGTCTAGCCCGAACTGCCGAGCAATGTGATTCCTGGACCGGAAACAAGCATTCTGGGACCAGTTTCGGGCTAACAGCCCTCATCAGCCAGGCTAGCTTGAATCCAGTGGCAAAGTGAGCAAGGGACCCACGTCTGGGCATACCCTGCCAACTTAGGGCGACCACAGCAAACACAAGGAGATGATGGACGGAGCGCAGAAACTTTTCAGACACTCACCCCCAGTCACAGATCTGGGTTGAATCCATCATTGTTCTTTAGCTCACTTCGTCACCCCAGTTCAGACACAGCTATATGCAAATCAGTCTTGACCCTGTGGGTCATGGGAACAGTCCAGCCGAACTGCCAAGCCATGTCTTCCCTGGACCGGTAACAAGCATCCTGGGACCTGTTTCGGACTAACAGCCCTCATCAGCCAGGCTAGGTTGAATCCAGTGGCAAAGTGAGCAAGGGACCCACGTCTGGGCATACCCTGCCAACTTAGGGTGAACAAAGCAAACACAAGTAGATGATGGACGGAGTGCTGAAACTTTTGGACACTCACATCCAGTCACAGATCTGGGTTGAATCCATTATCGTTCTTTAGCTCACTTCGCCACCCCAGGTCAGACACAGCTATATGCAAATCAGTCTTGACCCTGTGCCTCATGGGAACAGTCCAGCCCGAACTGCCAAGCCATGTCTATCCTGGACCTGGAAACAAGAATCCTGGAACCGGTTTCGGGCTAACAGCCCTTATCAGCCAGGCTAGCTTGAATCCAGTGGCAAAGTGAGCAAGGGACCCACGTCTGGGTATACCCTGCCAACTTAGGGCGAACAAAGCAAACACAAGGAGATGATGGACGGAGTGATGAAACATTTCAGACACTCACCCCAGTCACAGATCGGGCTTAAATCCATCATCGTTATTTAGCTCACTTAGCCACCCCAGTTCAGACACAGCTATATGCAAATCAGTCTTGACCCTGTGGGTCATGGGAACAGTCCAGCCGAACTGCCAAGCCATGTCTTCCCTGGACCGGAAACAAGCATCCTGGGACCGGTTTCGGGCTAACAGCCCTCATCAGAAAGGCTAGCTTGAATCCAGTGGCAAAGTGAGCAAGGGACCCACGTCTGGGCACACCCTGCCAACTTAGGGCGAACAAAGCAAACACAAGGAGATGATGGACGGAGCGCTGAAACTTTTCAGACACTCACCCCCAGTCACAGATCTGGGTTGAATCCATCATCGTTCTTTAGCTCACTTTGCCACTCCAGGTCAGACATAGCTATATGCAAATCAGTCTTGACCCTGTGCCTCATGGGAACAGTCTAGCCCGAACTGCCGAGCCATGTCTTTCCTGGACCGGAAACAAGCATTCTGGGACCGGTTTCGGGCTAACAGCCCTCATCAGCCAGGCTAGCTTGAATCCAGTGGCAAAGTGAGCAGGGGACCCACGTCTGGGCATACCCTGCCAACTTAGGGCGAACAAAGCAAACACAAGGAGATGATGGACGGAGCGCTGAAACTTTTCAGACACTCACCCCCAGTCACAGATCTGGGTTGAATCCATCATTGTTCTTTAGCTCACTTCGTCATCCCAGTTCAGACACAGCTATATGCAAATCAGTCTTGACCCTTTGCCTCATGGGAACAGTCTAGCCCAAACTGCCAAGCCATGTCTTCCCTGGACCGGAAACAAGCATCCTGGGACCGGTTTTGGGCTAACAGCCCTCATCAGCCAGGCTAGGTTGAATCCAGTGGCAAAGTGAGCAAGGGACCCACGTCTGGGCATACCCTGCCAACTTAGGGCGAACAAAGCAAACACAAGGAGATGATGGACAGAGAGCTGAAACTTTTCAGACACTCATCCCCAGTCACAGATATGGGTTGAATCCATCATCGTTCTTTAGCTCACTTTGCCACCCCAGGTCAGACATAGCTATATGCAAATCAGTCTTGACCCTGTGCCTCATGGGAACAGTCTAGCCCGAACTGCCGAGCCATGTGTTTCCTGGACCGGAAACAAGCATTCTGGGACCAGTTTCGGGCTAACAGCCCTCATCAGCCAGGCTAGCTTGAATCCAGTGGCAAAGTGTGCAAGGGACCCACGTCTGGGCATACCCTGCCAACTTAGGGCGACCACAGTAAACACAAGGAGATGATGGACGGAGCGCTGAAACTTTTCAGACACTCACCCCCAGTCACAGATCTGGGTTGAATCCATCATTGTTCTTTAGCTCACTTCGTCACCCCAGTTCAGACACAGCTATATGCAAATCAGTCTTGACCCTGTGGGTCATGGGAACAGTCCAGCCGAACTGCCAAGCCATGTCTTCCCTGGACCGGAAACAAGCATCCTGGGACCTGTTTCGGACTAACAGCCCTCATCAGCCAGGCTAGGTTGAATCCAGTGGCAAAGTGAGCAAGGGACCCACGTCTGGGCATACCCTGCCAACTTAGGGTGAACAAAGCAAACACAAGGAGATGATGGACGGAGTGCTGAAACTTTTTGGACACTCACATCCAGTCACAGATCTGGGTTGAATCCATTATCGTTCTTTAGCTCACTTCGCCACCCCAGGTCAGACACAGCTATATGCAAATCAGTCTTGACCCTGTGGGTCATGGGAACAGTCCAGCCGAACTGCCAAGCCATGTCTTCCCTGGACCGGAAACAAGAATCCTGGGACCGGTTTCGGGCTAACAGCCCTCATCAGAAAGGCTAGCTTGAATCCAGTGGCAAAGTGAGCAAGGGACCCACGTCTGGGCACACCCTGCCAACTTAGGGCGAACAAAGCAAACACAAGGAGATGATGGACGGAGCGCTGAAACTTTTCAGACACTCACCCCCAGTCACAGATATGGGTTGAATCCATCATTGTTCTTTAGCTCACTTCGCCACCCCAGTTCAGACACAGCTATATGCAAATCATCTTGACCCTGTGCCTCATGGGAACAGTCCAGCCCGAACTGCCAAACCATGTCTTCCCTAGACCGGAAACAAGCATCCTGGGACCTGTTTCGGACTAACAGCCCTCATCAGCCAGGCTAGCTTGAATCCAGTGGCAAAGTGAGCAAGGGACCCACGTCTGGGCATAACCTGCCAACTTAGGGCGAACAAAGCAAACACAAGGAGATGATGGACGGAGCGCTGAAACTTTTCAGACACTCACCCCCAGTCACAGATATGGGTTGAATCCATCACCATTCTTTAGCTCACTTCGCCACCCCAGTTCAGGCACAGCTATATGCAAATCAGTCTTGACCCTGTGCCTCATGGGAACAGTCCAGCCCAAACTGCCAAGCCATGTCTTCCCTGGACCGGAAACAAGGATCCTGGGACCGGTTTCGGGCTAACAGCCCTCATCAGCCAGGCTAGCTTGAATCCAGTGGCAAAGTGAGCAAGGGACCCATGTCTGGGCATACCCTGCCAACTTAGGGCGAACAAAGCAAACACAAGGAGATGATGGACGGAGTGCTGAAACTTTTCAGACACTCTCCCCTAGTCACAGATCTGGGTTGAATCCATCATCGTTCTTTAGCTCACTTCGCCACCCCAGGTCAGACAAAGCTATATGAAATCAGTCTTGACCCTGTGCCTCATGGGAACAGTCCAGCCGAACTGCCAAGCCATGTCTTTCCTGGACCAGAAACAAGCATCCTAGGACCAGTTTCGGGCTAACAGCCCTCATCAGCCAGGCTAGCTTCAATCCAACGGCAAAGTGAGCAAGGGACCCACGTCTGGGTATACCCTGCCAACTTAGGGCAAACAAAGTAAATACAAGGAGATGATGGACGGAGTGCTGAAACTTTTCAGACACTCACCCCCAGTCACAGATCTGGGTTGAATCCATCATCGTTCTTTAGCTCACTTTGCCACCCCAGGTCAGACATAGCTATATGCAAATCAGTCTTGACCCTGTGCCTCATGGGAACAGTCTAGCCCGAACTGCCGAGCCATGTCTTTCCTGGACCGGAAACAAGCATTCTGGGACCGGTTTCGGGCTAACAGCCCTCATCAGCCAGGCTAGCTTGAATCCAGTGGCAAAGTGAGCAAGGGACCCACGTCTGGGCATACCCTGCCAACTTAGGGCGAACAAAGCAAACACAAGGAGATGATGGACGGAGCGCTGAAACTTTTCAGACACTCACCCCCAGTCACAGATATGGGTTGAATCCATCATTGTTCTTTAGCTCACTTCGCCACCCCAGTTCAGACACAGCTATATGCAAATCATCTTGACCCTGTGCCTCATGGGAACAGTCCAGCCCGAACTGCCAAACCATGTCTTCCCTAGACCGGAAACAAGCATCCTGGGACCTGTTTCGGACTAACAGCCCTTATGAGCCAGGCTAGCTTGAATCCAGTGGCAAAGTGAGCAAGGGCCCCAAGTCTGGGCATACCCTGCCAACTTAGGGCGAACAAAGCAAACACAAGGAGATGATGGACGGAGCACTGAAACTTTTCAGACACTCACCCCCAGTCACAGATATGGGTTGAATCCATCATCGTTCTTTAGCTCACTTCGCCAACCCAGTTCAGACACAGCTATATGCAAATCAGTCTTGACCCTGTGCCTCACGGCAACAGTCCAGCCCGAACTGCCAAACCATGTCTTCCCTGGACCAGCAACAAGCATCCTGGGACCGGTTTTGGGCTAACAGCCCTCATCAGCCAGGCTATCTTGAATCCAGTGGCAAAGTGAGCAAGGGACCCACGTCTGGGCATACCCTGCCAACTTAGGGCGAACAAAGCAAACACAAGGAGATGATGGACGGAGCACTGAAACTTTTCAGACACTCACCCCCAGTCACAGATCTGGGTCAAATCCTTCATCGTTCTTTAGCTCACTGCGCCACCCCAGGTCAGACACAGCTATATGCAAATCAGTCTTGACCCTGTGCCTCATGGGAACAGTCCAGCCTGAACTGCCAAGCCATGTCTATTGTGGACCTGGAAACAAGAATCCTGGAACCGGTTTCGGGCTAACAGCCCTCATCAGCCAGGCTAGCTTGAATCCAGTGGCAAAGTGAGCAAGGGACCCACGTCTGGGTATACCCTGCCAACGTAGGGTGAACAAAGCAAACACAAGGAGATGATGGACGGAGTGCTGAAACTTTTCAGACACTCACCCCTAGTCACAGATCTGGGTCAAATCCATCATCGTTCTTTAGCTCACTTCACCACCCCAGTTCAGACACAGCTATATGCAAATCAGTCTTGACCCTGTGCCTCATGGGAACAGTCCAGCCCGAACTGCCAAGCCATGTCTTCCCTGGACCGGAAACAAGGATCCTAGGACCGGTTTCGGGATAACAGCCCTCATCAGCCAGGCTAGCTTGAATCCAGTGGCAAAGTGAGCAAGGGACCCATGTCTGGGTATACCCTGCCAACTTAGGGCAAATAAAGCAAACACAAGGAGATGATGGACGGAGTGCTGAAACTTTTCAGACACTCACCCCCAGTCACAGATCTGGGTTGAATCCATCATCGTTCTTTAGCTCACTTTGCCACCCCAGGTCAGACATAGCTATATGCAAATCAGTCTTGACCCTGTGCCTCATGGGAACAGTCTAGCCCGAACTACCGAGCCATGTGTTTCCTGGACCGGAAACAAGCATTCTAGGACCAGTTTAGGGCTAACAGCCCTCATCAGCCAGGCTAGCTTGAATCCAGTGGCAAAGTGAGCAAGGGACCCACGTCTGGGCATACCCTGCCAACTTAGGGCGAACAAAGCAAACACAAGGAGATGATGGACGGAGCGCTGAAACTTTTCAGACACTCACCCCCAATCACAGATCTGGGTTGAATCCATCATTGTTCTTTAGCTCACTTCGTCACCCCAGTTCAGACACAGCTATATGCAAATCAGTCTTGACCCTGTGGGTCATGGGAACAGTCCAGCCGAACTGCCAAACCATGTCTTCCCTAGACCGGAAACAAGCATCCTGGGACCTGTTTCGGACTAACAGCCCTCATCAGCCAGGCTAGCTTGAATCCAGTGGCAAAGTGAGCAAGGGACCCAAGTCTGGGCATAACCTGCCAACTTAGGGCGAACAAAGCAAACAGAAGGAGATGATGGACGGAGCGCTGAAACTTTTCAGACACTCACCCCCAGTCACAGATATGGGTTGAATCCATCATCGTTCTTTAGCTCACTTCGTCATCCCAGTTCAGACACAGCTATATGCAAATCAGTCTTGACCCTGTTCCTCATGGGAACAGTCCAGCCCAAACTGCAAAGCCATGTCTTCCCTGGACAAGCATCCTGGGACAGGTTTCGGGCTAACAGCCCTCATCAGCCAGGCAAGCTTGAAGCCAGTGGCAAAGTGAGCAAGGGACCCACGTCTGGGCATACCCTGCCAACTTAGGGCGAACAAAGCAAACACAAGGAGATGATGGACGGAGCGCTAAAACTTTTCAGACACTCACCCCCAGTCACAGATATGGGTTGAATCCATCACCATTCTTTAGCTCACTTCGCCACCCCAGTTCAGACACAGCTATATGCAAATCAGTCTTGACCCTGTGCCTCATGGGAACAGTCCAGCCCGAACTGCCAAGCCATGTCTTCCCTGGACCGGAAACAAGGATCCTGGGACCGGTTTCGGGCTAACAGCCCTCATCAGCCAGGCTAGCTTGAATCCAGTGGCAAAGTGAGCAAGGGACCCATGTCTGGGCATACCCTGCCAACTGAGGGCGAACAAAGCAAACACAAGGAGATGATGGACGGAGTGCTGAAACTTTTCAGACACTCACCCCTAGTCACAGATCTGGGTTGAATCCATCATCGTTCTTTAGCTCACTTCGCCACCCCAGGTCAGACAAAGCTATATGCAAATCAGTCTTGACCCTGTGCCTCATGGGAACAGTCCAGCCCGAACTGCCAAGCCATGTCTTTCCTGGACCAGAAACAAGCATCCTAGGACCAGTTTCGGGCTAACAGCCCTCATCAGCCAGGCTAGCTTGAATCCAACGGCAAAGTGAGCAAGGGACCCACGTCTGGGTATACCCTGCCAACTTAGGGCAAACAAAGCAAACACAAGGAGATGATGGACGGAGTGCTGAAACTTTTCAGACACTCACCCCCAGTCACAGATCTGGGTTGAATCCATCATCGTTCTTTAGCTCACTTTGCCACCCCAGGTCAGACATAGCTATATGCAAATCAGTCTTGACCCTGTGCCTCATGGGAACAGTCTAGCCCGAACTGCCGAGCCATGTCTTTCCTGGACCGGAAACAAGCATTCTGGGACCGGTTTCGGGCTAACAGCCCTCATCAGCCAGGCTAGCTTGAATCCAGTGGCAAAGTGAGCAAGGGACCCACGTCTGGGCATACCCTGCCAACTTAGGGCGAACAAAGCAAACACAAGGAGATGATGGACGGAGCGCTGAAACTTTTCAGACACTCACCCCCAGTCACAGATCTGGGTTGAATCCATCATTGTTCTTTAGCTCACTTCGTCACCCCAGTTCAGACACAGCTATATGCAAATCAGTCTTGACCCTGTGGGTCATGGGAACAGTCCAGCCGAACTGCCAAGCCATGTCTTCCCTGGACCGGAAACAAGCATCCTGGGACCGGTTTCGGGCTAACAGCCCTCATCAGAAAGGCTAGCTTGAATTCAGTGGCAAAGTGAGCAAGGGACCCACGTCTGGGCATACCCTGCCAACTTAGGGCGAACAAAGCAAACACAAGGAGATGATGGACGGAGCGCTGAAACTTTTCAGACACTCACCCCCAGTCACAGATATGGGTTGAATACATCATTGTTCTTTAGCTCACTTCGCCACCCCAGTTCAGACACAGCTATATGCAAATCATCTTGACCCTGTGCCTCATGGGAACAGTCCAGCCCGAACTGCCAAACCATGTCTTCCCTAGACCGGAAACAAGCATCCTGGGACCTGTTTCGGACTAACAGCCCTCATCAGCCAGGCTAGCTTGAATCCAGTGGCAAAGTGAGCAAGGGACCCAAGTCTGGGCATAACCTGCCAACTTAGGGCGAACAAAGCAAACACAAGGAGATGATGGACGGAGCGCTGAAACTTTTCAGACACTCACCCCCAGTCACAGATATGGGTTGAATCCATCATCGTTCTTTAGCTCACTTCGTCATCCCAGTTCAGACACAGCTATATGCAAATCAGTCTTGACCCTGTTCCTCATGGGAACAGTCCAGCCCAAACTGCAAAGCCATGTCTTCCCTGGACGGGAAACAAGGATCCTGGGACCGGTTTCGGGCTAACAGCCCTCATCAGCCAGGCTAGCTTGAATCCAGTGGCAAAGTGAGCAAGGGACCCATGTCTGGGCATACCCTGCCAACTTAGGGCGAACAAAGCAAACACAAGGAGATGATGGACGGAGTGCTGAAACTTTTCAGACACTCACCCCTAGTCACAGATCTGGGTTGAATCCATCATCGTTCTTTAGCTCACTTCGCCACCCCAGGTCAGACAAAGCTATATGCAAATCAGTCTTGACCCTGTGCCTCATGGGAACAGTCCAGCCCGAACTGCCAAGCCATGTCTTCCCTGGACCGGAAACAAGCATCCTTGGACCGGTTTCGGGCTAACAACGCACATAAGCCAGACTAGCTTTAATCCAGTGGCAAAGTGAGCAAGGGACCCATGTCTGGGCATACCCTGCCAACTTAGGGCGAACAAAGCAAACACAAGGAGATGATGGACGGAGTGGTGAAACTTTTCAGACACTCACCCCCAGTCACAGATCTGGGTTGAATCCATCATTGTTCTTTAGCTCACTTCGTCATCCCAGTTCAGACACAGCTATATGCAAATCAGTCTTGACCCTGTGCCTCATGGGAACAGTCTAGCCCGAACTACCGAGCCATGTCTTTTCTGGACCGGAAACATGCATTCTGGGACCGGTTTCGGGCTAACAGCCCTCATCAGCCAGGCTAGCTTGAATCCAGTGGCAAAGTGAGCAAGGGACCCACATCTGGGCATACCCTGCCAACTTAGGGCGAACAAAGCAAACACAAGGAGATGATGGACGGAGCGCTGAAACTTTTCAGACACTCATCCCCAGTCACAGATCTGGGTTGAATCCATCATCGTTCTTTAGATCACTTCGCCACCCCAGTTCAGACACAGCTATATGCAAATCAGTCTTGACCCTGTGCCTCATGGGAACAGTCCAGCCCGAACTGCCAAGCCATGTCTTCCCTGGACCGGAAACAAGCATCCTGGGACCGATTTCGGGCTAACAGCCCTCATCAGCCAGGCTAGCTTGAATCCAGTAGCAAAGTGAGCAAGGGACCCACGTCTGGGCATACCCTGCCAACTTAGGGCGAACAAAACAAACACAAGGAGATGATGGACAGAGCGCTGAAACTTTTCAGACACTCATCCCCAGTCACAGATATGGGTTGAATCCATCATCGTTCTTTAGCTCACTTCACCAACCCAGTTCAGACACAGCTATATGCAAATCAGTCTTGACCCTGTGCCTCATTGGAACAGTCCAGCCGGAACTGCCAAGCCATGTCTTCCCTGGACCGGAAACAAGCATCCTGGGACCGGTTTCGGACTAACAGCCCTCATCAGCCAGGCTAGCTTGAATCCAGTGGCAAAGTGAGCAAGGGACCCACGTCTGGGCATACCCTGCCAACTTAGGGCGAACAAAGCAAACACAAGGAGATGATGGACAGAGTGCTGAAACTTTTCAGACACTCACACTCACCCCAGTCACAGATATGAGTTGAATCCATCATCGTTCTTTAGCTCACTTCGCCACCCCCGTTTAGACAAAGCTATATGCAAATCAGTCTTGACCCTGTGCCTCATGGGAACAGTCCAGCCCGAACTGCCAAGCCATGTCTTCCCTGGACCGGAAAAAGCATCCTGGGACCGGTTTTGGGCTAACTGCCCTCATCAGCCAGGCTAGCTTGAATCCAGTGGCAAAGTGAGCAAGGGACCCACGTCTGGGCATACCCTGCCAACTTAGGGCGAACAAAGCAAACACAAGGAGATGATGGACGGAGCGCTGAAACTTTTCAGACACTCACCCCCAGTCACAGATATTGGTTGAATCCATCATCGTTCTTTAGCTCACTTCGCCACCCCAGTTCAGACACAGTTATTTGCAAATCAGTCTTGACCCTGTGCCTCATGGGAACAGTCCAGCCCGAACTGCCAAGCCATGTCTTCCCTGGACCGGAAACAAGCTTCCTGTGACCGGTTTCGGGCTAACAGCCCTGATCAGCCAGGCTAGCTTGAATCCAGTGGCAAAGTGAGCAAGGGACCCACGTCTGGGCATACCCTGCTAACTTAGGGCGAACAAAGCAAACACAAGGAGATGATGGACGGAGCGCTGAAACTTTTCAGACACTCACCCCCAGTCACAGATATGGGTTGAATCCATCATCGTCCTTTAGCTCACTTCGCCACCCCAGTTCAGACACAGCTATATGCAAATCAGTCTTGACCCTGTGCCTCATGGGAACAGTCCAGCCCGAACTGTCAAGCCATGTCTTCCCTGGACCAGAAACAAGCATCCTGGGACCGATTTCGGGCTAACAGCCCTCATCAGCCAGGCTAGCTTGAATCCAGTGGCAAAGTGAGCAAGGGACCCACGTCTGGGCATACCCTGCCAACTTAGGGCGAACAAAGCAAACACAAGGAGATGATGGACAGAGCGCTGAAACTTTTCAGACACTCATCCCCAGTCACAGATATGGGTTGAATCCATCATCGTTCTTTAGCTCACTTCGCCAACCCAGTTCAGACACAGCTATATGCAAATCAGTCTTGACCCTGTGCCTCATGGGAACAGTCCAGCCAGAACTGCCAAGCCATGTCTTCCCTGGACCGGAAACAAGCATCCTGGGACCGGTTTCGGACTAACAGCCCTCATCAGCCAGGCTAGCTTGAATCCAGTGGCAAAGTGAGCAAGGGACCCACGTCTGGGCATACCCTGCCAACTTAGGGCGAACAAAGCAAACACAAGGAGATGATGGACAGAGTGCTGAAACTTTTCAGACACTCACACTCACCCCCAGTCACAGATATGAGTTGAATCCATCATCGTTCTTTAGCTCACTTCGCCACCCCCGTTTAGACAAAGCTATATGCAAATCAGTCTTGACCCTGTGCCTCATGGGAACAGTCCAGCCCGAACTGCCAAGCCATGTCTTCCCTGGACCGGAAACAAGCATCCTGGGACCGGTTTTGGGCTAACTGCCCTCATCAGTCAGGCTAGCTTGAATCCAGTGGCAAAGTGAGCAAGGGACCCACGTCTGGGCATACCCTGCCAACTTAGGGCGAACAAAGCAAACACAAGGAGATGATGGACGGAGCGCTGAAACTTTTCAGACACTCACCCCCAGTCACCGATATTGGTTGAATCCATCATCGTTCTTTAGCTCACTTCGCCACCCCAGTTCAGACACAGCTATTTGGAAATCAGTCTTGACCCTGTGCCTCATGGGAACAGTCCAGCCCGAACTGCCAAGCCATGTCTTCCCTGGACCGGAAACAAGCTTCCTGGGACCGGTTTCGGGCTAACAGCCCTGATCAGCCAGGCTAGCTTGAATCCAGTGGCAAAGTGAGCAAGGGACCCACGTCTGGGCATACCCTGCTAACTTAGGGCGAACAAAGCAAACACAAGGAGATGATGGACGGAGCGCTGAAACTTTTCAGACACTCACCCCCAGTCACAGATCTTGGTTGAATCCATCATCGTTCTTTAGCTCACTTCGCCACCCCAGTTCAGACACAGCTATTTGCAAATCAGTCTTGACCCTGTGCCTCATGGAAACAGTCCAGCCCGAACTGCCAAGCCATGTCTTCCCTGGACCGGAAACAAGCTTCCTGGGACCGGTTTCGGGCTAACAGCCCTGATCAGCCAGGCTAGCTTGAATCCAGTGGCAAAGTGAGCAAGGGACCCACGCCTGGGCATACCCTGCTAACTTAGGGCGAACAAAGCAAACACAAGGAGATGATGGACGGAGCGCTGAAACTTTTCAGACACTCACCCCCAGTCACAGATATGGGTTGAATCCATCATCGTCCTTTAGCTCACTTCGCCACCCCAGTTCAGACACAGCTATATGCAAATCAGTCTTGACCCTGTACCTCATGGGAACAGTCCAGCCCGAACTGCCAAGCCATGTCTTCCCTGGATGGGAAACAAGCATCCTGGGACCGGTTTCGGGCTAACAGCCCTCATCAGCCAGGCTAGCTTGAATCCAGTGGCAAAGTGAGCAAGGGACCCACGTCTGGGCATACCCTGCCAACTTAGGGCGAACAAAGCAAACACAAGGAGATGATGGACGGAGCGCTGAAACTTTTCAGACACTCACCCCCAGTCACAGATATGGTTTGAATCCATCATCGTTCTTTAGCTCACTTCGCCACCCCAGTTCAGACACAGCTATATGCAAATCAGTATTGACCCTGTGCCTCATGGGAAT
Organism: Calotriton arnoldi; assembly: GCA_963921515.1. Lineage (NCBI taxonomy): Eukaryota > Metazoa > Chordata > Amphibia > Caudata > Salamandridae > Calotriton > Calotriton arnoldi. The sequence continues at coordinate 47,093 of CAWUFW010022847.1, read as the reverse complement.
AGTCCAGCCCGAACTGCCAAGCCATGTCTTCCCTGGACCGGAAACAAGCATCCCTTAACTTGTCGCACTTTACTTGGATCCCCAGGTTGGATGCCCTGAGCCCTAAGATTAAATAGTCCTAATGATCAGGTGACCTGGGGCGAATGGGAACCCTAGCCCTAACCAATCAAAACCCTAGCTCTAAAGCTTAGAACCAATGGCGCCCAGACCTAGTAACCAATCACAGCCCTAGTCCTCTTAGCCAATCAAACCCCAAACCCTAAACATTAGGTCCAAAAAAAACCCTAGTTCTAAGAACCAATCAGAACCCAAACCCAAAGCCCTAGGTCCAATGCAAACCCTAGTCCTGAGAACCAATCAGAACCCTAGCCCTGTCAACCAATCAGAGACCAAACTTTAAGGCCTAGGTCCAATACAACCCCTATTCCTAGGAACTAATCAGAACCCTAGCCATGTCAACCAACCAGAACACAAACTCTAAGCTCCAGATCCAATACAAACCCTAGTTCTAGGAAACAATCAGAAACCTAGCCCTATCAATCAATCAGAACCCAAATCCTAAGTACTAGGTCCAATACAAATCCTAGCTCTGAGTACCAATCAGAACATGGATGTAACAACCTATAAAAATCTTCTTTTAAGAGCATCTGACCTTAAATTTGAGGGCCTGTGCAAGGTGTGAGGGGAGATGCGAAGCATGCTCTAGTGACTGTGAGCCAATCACTTAAGCTTAAACTGCTGTGCTGGGGGAGGGAAATGCTTTGCAGATCACAGTGTCCTTGGATACAGACCATCCCAATACATATTTTGTAGTTCTTGTTCAACCCTGTAGATAAGGTCCAAATGTTAAGCCACTAAATAATGCTTTCTGCGCACTTGAAGAAATGTAGTTGCCCACGCCAAAACAAGTGCTGCACATACCCCCGGATACAAGGTAAAAGATTTAATATGGTTTATAAAAATGTATATTTATTTTGAAAATTAGAAAATATATAACATTGAAACAGATTTTTAAAATTATTTTAAAATAAAAATATCAACAAAACAACTAAACTTTATTTTTATAAACAAATACAATTTTTTTTAAATGCATAGACAATAAACATTCAAAAATAAATAATAAATACATCTATACTTTAAAAAAATTAAAATACACCAAATATTTTTTTTAAACACTAAGGGACCGATTCCAATCTCTGTCGGAAGCCCTCTGAACGGGATCCGGCCGGAAAAAGTACGAGCCGTACGTGTTTTTTCCGACTGACTCGTACAGCTGTCCGACCGAGCGAGTACGATGCGAATGCACGCATGTGTTCCGACCGAACCGTTTCCGGATCCAAACCGCTCCGACCGACTCGCACGGGAGACAAATCGCACCATGCAATGGAGACATTATCCGACCGAGCGAGTACGATGGACACGTCGGACAGCCGGATCGAGTCGGAGCGTCCAGCTCGAAAAGCTCCCCGGAGCCGGACTTGGGAGTCCGTGCCGGACCCCCTGCACCCGTAGCCGTACGAAGTCGAACACAGGGGGACCCAAGGGTCCCCCTAAACATGCATGTACGGTGCGAGTTACACCGACGCCGGTACACGCTGTAGGGGGCGCACTTGTTTGCGACGTACCCATTCAGTCAATGGGAGCCCGTGTACGCGTCGTACGACTGGCTCCCATTGACTTCAATGGGAGTCCGACCGAATCGAGTCCGGCAGCATGCGGCCGCATCGTACTCGCTCGGTCGTACTGCAGGAGTCCGTTTCAGTCGGAAATCTCTCCGGATCCGGCTCGGTCGGAGAGTTTTCCGACCCAGATCGGAATCGGCCCCTAAATTGTATGCACATAAATGCAATTTTTTAAATAATTCTAACATTTTAAAACAAAAAATACTAACTCCTTTGAAATGAAAAGCATTTCCTTTGTAAAAATATAAATCATCTACTTACACAATCTTGTTAGATATAACAGAGCTCGCACTCAGGACTGTCACAATATCTTCTTTATTGGGAATAAGTCTAAACAGCTCAGTGCCACGTTTCAGCCCTCCGCCAGGTACCGCTTCCGGCACCACATGACACCCCCACAGGGCAGAGCAGCTAAAGCGGTTTATAGCCTGTGAGAAAAATATAAATAAATACTAACTAAAAGAATTAAAAATAATAATACATTTAAATATATAGAAAATAACATTATATGAAAAATACATTTCTAAAAATGTTAAACCATCTAAAAAGTATTGTAAAACACTCCCACTGTTTTCCATATCAACCCTAAATCCTGCAATAAAAAGAAATAAACACTACTTTATAAATTCTACATTCACAAAGTAAATAAACACAAAAATATAAATACATATGTAATAAAATGTAAAATTTGAAATGTAAAATGTGAGTGAAGAATTATAATGGAAAACATATTTAAAAAACTACCCACCCCTCCCTGTATAATAGCAACAGAATGCTCCTAAAATTTATAAAGGTTGTAAATAAAAATGCATACAATAAATATAAAATAAAATATTACACTAACATAGAAAAACTATATTACACACATCTACATTATAAACATAATATTTTAACAATTATATTAAATACAACACTAACAAACAATGGGCCAGATGTATCAACATTGTATTTTGCGAATCTTTAATAGCTGAATTTTACCGATTCGCCATTATGGACTCGCAAAATGCAATGTATGTAGGTTTCGCAAATAAAATTGCGATTCCTACGCATTCCTTATTTGCGACTCGCAAATAAGGAATGGCTTCCCATTCATTTCAATGGGCCTAGAGGCCCATAGGAATGAATGGGAATTGCATCGTGCAATTTGCGAGTACCCAATAGGTACTCGCAAATTGCGCATGCAATTTCAAGGGTTCAAGGGGCCAAAGGACACCCTGTTGCACCCTGAAATAAGCATGTGTGCACATGTGGCGCACATACATTCCCTAAGGGCATGTATGTATGCCACATGGCACCTAGAAAATGCAAAAAGTGCATTTTCCTAGAATTTGCAAATTACCACCAACTTGAAGTTGGTGGTAATTTGCGATTCCTTGAAGCCAGGTCGCAATATTTTTTTGCTTCCAGCATTGCATTTAAGGATTCGCAAATTGCGATTACCTAAATGCATTCGCAAAAGGTAATCGCAAAATTGTGATTCCCTATTTTGCGAATGCATCCCAAAAGGCTTTTTACTGTTCGCAAACGGGCCAATTCTCCTAATTGGCCCGTTTGCGAACGGTAAAACGCTTGATATATCTGGCCCAATATTCTTACATGTGATATTCAAAACAACAATATTTGGTCCTAACGAGATAAATGTTTCTAATTTATGATAAGATGATATTTCCACGATATTTTCACCTTGATGTTTTAGTAAAACCTCAGCGTAACACTACTGTGCAACAGTGGTGTAATACGCCCTGCTGCAGCCTCCGCGGTGAAGGGGGCTGCCACCTCTCAGGGACCCCCATTATTTTCTTAAACTGAGAGTTTTGTGAGATATTGGAGTCTCAGGGGGCCCTTATCATATTATGCAAGGGTGCCGCATCATTTTGCATCATACCATTGCTGTGCAGATTTACTGATAAGAGGTCAGAACAACTGGTCAGAGATTAGTGATATATTCTCTGTAAATAAAAATTAAAACATAATGTTATAGTAAACCTTATTATTTAAAAAAAAAAGTTGAAGGGGCGCATATCAAATCTGTTCCCAAGATGTCATCGTAGCTCTCCTTGCAACTGACAAAATCAATATCTTGACTTTACTATACGTTGATTGCTCCCAAGGGACAGGGCAAATGAAATAATATTAACGAACGCGATGGTAAAGTGATATACGAACTTGAGTGAATGTAACACCACCTCTCCTTGTGGAATAATTCAGAAGAGTATGACTACAACAGAAATTTTACACTATTAAGGTATTCCACGATTATGCATCTGCACAATCTAATACAACTGTCAAAATAGCAAAATATTGTTGTAATGGAAAGTTTGGTCTGTAGAAAAATTCAGGACTTCACTCAAGCAACAAAGCAACAAAGAAACCAGTGAATGAGCAGAATGGGAGCTTCAAGTAATTGGAGAAATAACAAAACTTGTTCGATTAAAGTGTGATTTGAAAAAGCAGGGTTTGGAAACAAAATATTCTGTATAAGGCTGGATTTTTCTCTGCATCTGCGAAAAATTGACAAACTGTTTAACATTTTCAAATGCATAAACAAGAAAAACATTTAAAACAACATTAATCTAATAAGCTATGTTAAATGTCACGTGCGGGGAACTGAATGCCTCATTTATGAGGAATTGTCATAGGGCAACAGCCCAAGTCTTCTTGCTGCTTTATGCCAATGTGAAATGGCAGGAATGCACTGTATTTATGAATTACAGTGCATTCCTGTATTTTCTCCTGCGCTGGTGCACAATTTGCTGCCTCGCACCAACATAGGCACCCTTGCACGATGGTGAAAGGGTGCCTCCATTGCAGGCAGGATTGTTTTTGTGCTTAGCACACATGGAAAGCGAAAGAACGAGGAGAAATAAAAATATTTCTCCTCACTATGCCTGCTCTGGGGAGGCATAAGGTTTTGGCAGTGCCCCAGTGTGATTAAGTAAATCTGGGCAGCATCAAAATCTATGGGTGCTGCATGGGAAAACCCACTGCAACGCCCATGGAACGCCTCCTTGACGCAGAGTAAGGCAAGGCAGCGACTTGCACTTCTTTGTCTTACCGCATATCTATGAGGCCATGCAAAGCCTCATAGATATGATTGAGAGGGTTGAGCCGCCGGAGCTTAAAAAAAAGTGACACTACGGCAGCACAAGCCTCTCATGAAATAAGACAATAATGCTACTGGCGTGTGCATCTTTACTCGAAACAATACTCTTGAGAAGAAATGGGTTGCATTATTTATTAAATGTTCTAACAGCAGTCAAAGTAGAAGATTGCACCTATTTTTAAGACCTATTCAATTACAAGAAAAGTAACCAGTGTACAATGGAAATCACGGCTTGCATCCGTATTGTCTCTTTAACGAGGAGGCAAAGACAATCCCATTCTACTTCCTTCTTCAGTGTTCTATAAATAAACAGACAAAAAATAGGCTATTATGGGCACTAATGAAAAAGTCATTGATTTCTGAAAATAGGAATTCTTTTTTCTCGTGTAATTTCCAAAGGTCGCAAAGAATATGTAACTATTTATACATTTAGTCATGAACGAATAGTATTAATTCCTTAATGCAGAAAGGACAAAAATGTGAATTTCGTTCAATAGCATTTTGGTGTACGAAAGTGACCTTAAACTGATATTTGCAAAATTTGCCAAATGTAATTTGATGAATTTTGATTTTGTTTGTACAGCTGTTAGGTCTCGCCATCAATAACTTTTCAAAAGTACTCGATAAAGTATACAAATGTACACAAGTGAAAAACTCAGGGGCCGATTCCGATCTCGGCTGGTAGGGCTCCGAATCGGATTTGGCTTAACCGGATCCGATTCGGAGCCCTATTTCCCGACCGATTCGTACGCGCGTCCGGACGAGCGAGTACGATGCGAAATCGCCGACCGACTCGTTCGGGTGTCCCAACCGCTCCGACCGACTTGCTCGGACACGACTCGCACCGCGCAATGGAGACGTTCCCCGGCCGGGTAAGTACGATGCGCGCCGCGAGCAGTCCGACCGACACGCGCCGTCCGGCTCGAAAGAGCAGTCGGAGCCGTACTCGGGGTTCGTGTCGGACCCCCTGTACGCCAGTAGCCGCGCGAGTCGCACACAGGGGGACCCATGGGTCCCCCTACCTGTGCGTGTACGGCGCGAGTCGCTTCGCCGCTGCACTCCGCTGTAGGGGTGCCCTTGTTCGCCTCGCACCCATAGAGGCAATGGGAGCCTGCGACGCGCTGCACGACCGGCTCCCATTGACTTCAATGGGAGTCCGACCGACTCGTGTACGATAGCATACGGACGCATCGTACTCGTTCGGTCGGGCTGCACGGGTCCGATTTGGTCGGAAATCTCTCCGGGTTCGGCTCGGTCGGAGAGATTTCCGGCCCGAATCGGAATCGGCCCCTCAGTATTTTTCAATATTGCACACACATTTTCTGTCTACAGTCAAAAATGTCTTCTTGCATCTCTAATGCCCTCTATCAGATATTCTTCACCTTGCATGTATGTCCTTTGTCCGACTTTCTTCACTTTGTTGCTTTCTCACTCATGTACATATGCATATTCTTCTCTTCCTCCAAATAATTCTTTTTTATGCACTGAAGATTCTGCACTAGAGAGCTGAGCTCACAATCACAGGGATTAAAACAAAGCACAACCTTTTGATATTTCCCCCTCGCTCTTCTCTCTTCTGAACTTATTAGGTTTTGAAACATGGCACAATAGACTTTCTATTGTCATCCTGTTTGCTTTTCTTTAGCACACATCTTACCCATTGAATGTGGATACTGGCAAGTATTTAAAACCCTAAATTTGTATATTGCACTCAGATAACAGGTGGAGGACCAACTCGAGACCAGTCGTACCCCATGAAAATTGAACGTCAGCATTGTAACTTTCATCACAGAAATGACCCAGTATGCCATCCCATTTGTGGCTTAGAGAAATTCTGCCTTCTCAGGCCATATTTATTATTCATCTTAAACACAACATAACAACATAGATGTTAACAACAAGCCAATAAAGAGCAAGGAAGGGAACTATATACATTATTTGCAAACGAAAGCATTGCAGGCAACTAATGCATTTTGATTCCTTCAAAAATTGTCAGAGTCATGTTTGAACACTTTCAGGTCCCATCCCCTGTGGCAGCCGCTGTTTCAGTCATCCTAGACAAAGGGGAAAACCCCCTCGTGGGTCGTTTCATTAAATGTCCTTACAAGGGAAAACCACCTGCTCCCTCAGGACAGAGGAAGATCGGGCAAACAATGAACTGGTCCCCCCAAATATCACCATGCCAGAGTCACCCAACAAGGTATCCCCTTGCCACCATTCGGGTATGAGCTGGGCTATACATAGCCCCCACATCCCTGCAACATCCCCCAGGGCAACGTCATATAAGGCTATGGTCACTCACTGTAGCAGACATCACCAGCCCTTCTCTAGAGATTGTGTACCCCTGACCCGGGTTGGGACATTGACTTAAGGCCAATTTCCTCTTGGATTGGCCCACAGTTATTCCTGATGCTAAGGTTATCCACCTGTTTTGTAGCCAAATACAACTCCTCTTCTGCCACAGACCTGGATGGTTCACCAACCGACCAGGGTGCCTCAGTGCTCTGGTACCTAGGGATGAAATAAATGTTGCATAGCAAGAACCACCAATTTCTCTACAAAGATCTCATTTCCCTGACCTGAAAGGTGGATCCCATCCTGCTATTTAAGTGCCTCACAGACTCATTGAGTCCTCTGGATGATCTACGTAACCTCCACACCCTCCTGAGGATAATGTGAGACCATGCGATGACCACGCCTGGGAATTTATGTCCAGCTAAGAGATTTCTATCAACAAGTTCTTGAATAGGGTCCCTCCGCCCATGGTTGCCAAACCGTTGCCACCAATGTGGAGAATAATGAATGCCAGCAGCAGAAGCCCCCTGCGTATCAACTCCCCCAATGAAAATGAAGACCTGCCTCTGCTGCACGCCTTCCTACATCATATTGAGCTGCACACAGCGTGTATAGCAATCCGATTTCCAACTGCCGATTCTCTTAACTACCTCTGGGCTAAGCCCTGTTCCCACCGCGGATGTAGCTGCCCCAATTGTAAAGGAATGCAAGCTGAAATTGCCCTGGATCTCAGTTGCCTGAAGGGCCCTGAACATGACCTAGGTGAAGTGGAATTTTTTAGTGGGACACCTGTGGCATTAACGAGCAAGGAGGTGGCTGCCCCTGGGGATGAATCTGTAGGTAATCATGCACCGCCATCACTGGACACCCTGCTAGCCCCTCCACTTTTCTCAAGATTACTTGCTCACCCCTTACCAATTGGTCTGTCTTAGCATGGGGTATGGTTACAACCAGATCTTCTCCCATCTAGGATATATGACAGAGCTGAATCCCCCCAGGGGTGCCTTGTTCGGACCATGTCCCATTCTTTGAGACAAACCAACAACAGTTCCATCAGCAAGCATAACCCTGTCTTGAACTTTTTGCTGTAAATTAATGCACTCCATCAAACCATGTTATGTCACCAAAATTTCACAAATTGGTTGCCGAATTGGTCTGTCCAAATGTTCAAGCCAGTCAAAATGGGAAACAGCTAAAAAAATTGATTTTCTGCCCAAAACCTGAGTCCATCCAGGACTGAGCCATGGGTAGGCACACCACTTACCTCCCCACCCTCCAGTATGGCACCAAAACTCAGGGTACATGCTGTAAACTGAACTTGCGGCTGAGCCTTAAGAGTGCAGCCATATCCTGCTTCAGATCCACCAAAAGGTGAGTCCTATGGTGCTTCTCCTTTAGGCCAGACATGGTTTGGAGTATCAAGAGGGAGAATGTGAGACTCATCAGTATTATGCCTAGGGGGCGAAAATGAGCTGACCGATAAAAGTGTTGGACTGCTGTAAGGTGATCTTCTGTGCGCCCAGGCAAGATTTAAGAGAGGACCCAAATGCCTCTACGTTATTTGCCAGGAGTCAGCATTCACCTTTAACAAAATCAATTTCTATCCCTAAGAATAGCAAAACAAAGATCATTAAACAAGGGCTTAAAAGTGACTTAACACTGGCTAGGAAGATGTATAAAACATGTTAGCTAAAGGCTAAAAAAGACTGAAAGTAGGAACAATGGGTGCAAATGTTAGAAGCCCTCTGGAGACATGACTGCAGAACCTTCTGGAAAACTGTTGCAGTTGGTAGTGGGCTTGTCACCGTAGACTATTGGGTTGTACACTTATAGCAGAATCGATAATGAGTGTTTAGATTCCATCACGGAAGTGGTCTCAATGGTGCCTCGCCCTTTGACTTCCTCTTATTCTCCCCCTTCAGGGAACAACCTATTAGTGCTGACTTTGGGTGAAACCAAAGCTGCTCTTCTTAATATGAAAAAAGCAAAAGCTCCTGGCCCTGGCAGTATACCTGTGGACTTATTCCACTCAGAGCCAGACATCTGGGTTCCGTATCTAAATATGCGGATGGATGCTGTATCAAAAGGTGAGGAAATGCCGGAGTTGTGGCAAGGAGCCATAATCGTTCCTATTCATAAAAAGTGGGCTACAGTTATCCTTGCTAATTATAGGCCAATAAGACAAATTTCCAACACCCAAATATCTTCTGTGGACAAGTATTGTCTCGTCTGCAGGAGAAGATGAATTGAGCACAAGGTCCTGTCCCATCCACAGGTTGGGTTCAGTGAGAACATTGAGATCATAGACCGGATATTCCACTTTATGACCGTCTCCTGGAAGTATGCCACCATTAAGAAGCACCATCTGTATGCAGCTGCTTTTGATCTGGTACCAAGAAATACACTCTGTAAAGTACTGTTTCAGATGGGGTTGCCCCAGGACCTTCTTTGTCTATTGGTCAGGCTGCATACAGATACGTATGCCCAGGTGAGGTGAAATGGTCAAGGAGGTCTAGCCCCTCAGTTGCATACTGAACAGGGAGTGAGACAAGGATGTGTCTCTGCTCCCACGCTCTTTCTTTGTTTATGAACTGAGTGGTAGAAGAGTTGAACAACTGTCAGCATGACGCTCCTAAGTTAGCTGGTGTTCATGTCCCCGTTTTGCTCTTCGCTGACGATACCCTGTTAATTTCTTGCACACCGACGGGCCTGCAGCACCTCCTTAACCACTTTGTGGATTTTAGTAATGCAGGGGCCAAGAGATTAATGCAGGTAAATCAAAGCTCATGACTAACAAACCACACCCCTCATTTAGAAACAACTTGAAGGTGGATGGATCAAAGCTAGAGCAAGTTAGGAGCTTCGATTATATGGGTATCAGCTTCAGGGAGAAATTAACTTGGGACATACAACTTCAAAAAGTAATTCTCTTTTATCCCACAGAGCTGTGGCAATTGTCAGGAAACATAAGACATCGGTCAATGTAGCTGTTTCCCCAGCTTTTGAGGTATACAGAGAGGTGGCTCTTAGTGGAGAGCTCTATGGGGCAGAAATCTAGGGCTCAGGATGCCTCATGTTCAAAAGTAGCGGAAAACATTTTTTTAGATCAATACTAAATGTCCTAGTGAGAATACTGTTGTGGATAGATCTCAGGACACTTCTAGTTAGTTACATGTAGATTTATTGTAGGAGACAGCTGAGCGCACACCTCGCCAGCTGACCAGACCATCAAATTACAAGAGTGGAACACTCCGGTACAAGTTAGAACACACATAGGTATTCTGTGAGGTTAAGGAGGTAAGAACATAAAGGAAGGGCTAACGACCACTGTCAGCCATGTTACATGAAGAACTCATTTACAACACATCTTCCTCCTTTACCGAAAAAATGAAATAAATAAACAAATTACAAAGATGAAGATTAATGTATGGGAGACAACAACAATAATAATTAAGACAGATAGGAGGTCTATGACGTCTTGAACTATTCTTAGTTCGTGAAGACATGCGAGCGTTTAGGGGCAAAGAGTGTTAAGAATGAAGTGTGATGTGAGACACATCACCCAAAACAACTAATAGGTATCACCACCACCTACTCCCCTTAGACTGACAAAAACAGGAAAAGACAGTCCACTTTCTCCAATCTGTTTCTGTCCACCATCACTTTCCGCTCCAAGTTGAAGATGAACAGCTCAACAGATGCCTCCATGCTTTACAGGTACTACAGTCCTGGGTACTCCTCGAGATTTCCAAGAGCAGTACTGCATGTGATGTTTGGAGGTTTTTTTTTTTCCTAGCTTGAAGTTTTCTTTCTTCCAGGGTGGACACTTAGTCCTGGTTGAAATACTGGTACTGGGACGACCTTTGTGCCCTCCTGGTTCTGGACGACCTTTGTCCACAACTGATTCTGGGACGACCTTTGTCCCCTCCTGGTTGTGGGAACCTCTCTGTCGCGATTCTCTGTCGTGGTTCAGATTCCGGGACGACCTTTGTCCCCTCGTGATTCTGGGACGACCTTGTCCTCTCCTGGTTCTGGGAACTTCTCTGTCACAATTCTCAGATGTGGGAGCCTCTCTGTCACGATTCTCTGTCGTGGCTCTGGGACCATTGTCCCCTCCTGGTTCTGGGACTTTGTCCTGGTTCTGGGACGACCTATGTGCCCTGCTGGTTCTGGACGACCTTTGCCCACTGCTGGTTCTTGGACCTTGGGGTGATCTTTGTCGACCTTAGTCCTGGGTCTTTCCGAAACCTCCCTGTCATGAATCTCTGTCGTGGTTCTGGGACCTTAGCCCTGGTTCTTCTGTGAACCCCTTTGTCACGATTCTTTGTCGTGGTTCTGGGACCTTAGTCCTGGTTCTTCTCGGAACCTCTCTGTCAAGAATCCTTGTCGTGGTTCTTGGTTCTGGGACGATCTTTGTCCACTCCTTGTTCTGGTAAAATGCTTTCCCGGTTCTGGACTCTCTGTCTTAGATCTGGGTTCTGCGTCACGGTCCTGGGGTATCACCCCTCTGCTTTAAATAACTGGTAGTACGGTAATAAGAATGTGTGCAAATGGGCTGAGACAACTTTTGGCCCCTCCTGGTTCTTGGACCTTGGGACGATCTTCGTCCCCTCCTGGTTCTGTGATGAACCTTTGTCCCCTTGAGGTTCCGGGGAGTGCTCTGTCACGGTGAAGCTGCGGTCCTCTGACACGCTGGGCTCGGTGTCCCGGTTCTGGGCTCTCTGTCATGGTTATGGTCGTCTGTGCCAGTACTGGGCTCATTGACCCGGTTCAGGACTATCTGTCCCTGATATTGGGCTCCTTTGGGCTCGTTGATTGCGGTGATCGTGAATAGCTCCAGTTCCTCCGGAAGATTTCCACTAAGCTTTCCGTGTCAGACACGGTCCTATTTAATAGTTTGTGTGGAAGCAGTCAATATGCTCTGGTGAGGAGTGACTTGTGGGAGGTAGACATTTTGTGAAAATTTGAGCCACAAGGAAAATTTGAGCCAAAAGTTGAACCTCCTCAGTGTAGGATGAACATCGAGCACTGAACGTGAGCATTCCATAGTCTCCTTCCACCTCTCACATTGCCCCTGAGAAGCGTCTCCCCCTGGCAGCTGAACAGCCTCCGTATAGCCTTCAACTACTCCTCAAGCATACACACAGCGTGCGCGCGCTCTAGCCTCCATCGTGCAGCCTGCCCTTCATTTCATATCAATTGTTATGTAAAAGTCCCAAAAGGCATTAATGAGAAATGGGTTGCGGGGTGCCTGCGATCAATTTCTTCTACTTACTTTTGGTCGCAGTGTAGTGACATTTGTAGCTGCGATGCTCCTCTCACTCACGCTGCCATTTTGCGACGCTGTTGCTTGGCAACGTTTTGCTGATGCGGAGAACGCGCATGGAGAAGGAAGCGCGTGACACTGTTGCCTGGTAACCTATTCAACATTTGGAGATCGCGCATGCAAGAGGAAGCGCGCGCACTCTGAAACTGACTCACGGTTTCGAAGTGACGTCAGGAGTGCCTCGTGAGTAATTTCTTTTCTTTCTCACTTTGACTTCTTCCAATTTCGTCCTGTTAGAGGTTTCCTCACTTCCCCTGTCCAAGCTCGTGGCTGAAGTCAAACCAGACTGCCGATTTGATGATGCAGAGGTCGCGTGCCTCACGAGAGTTTTCCTTCTCTTCACGCTGTCAAACACTATTAAACAATGCCGGGGCCCGAACCTTGCCCCCGATCAGCACTTACAAGTGCAAATACACCATCTAGTGGCGAACAGTTTATATGGCGCATGCAGAGATAAATAAACGTTGACAAGAAACTGACTCACGATTCAGACGAGTCACGTCAGAAGTGCTTAAAACCAATTCCTTCTATTTTTCCGTTTCTGCCAAATATTTCAGAATGTTAGACTTTCACGCCAGGGCCCGTTCTTTGCGTGCAATCAACTCCTTTCACGATGTTAAACATTACAGCCAAACAGAATCAAATAGCATCAGGTCCAATCTTCGTTCTCGCTCGCATTACCAAAGTATCAATAGACAGTCTTGTGGTAATCACGCAGACAAGCAATTGACGCGCTGCCAGAGACCAGTAATTAACTCACGGTTGGAGTGACGAACGAAGTTACTTCCTTCTTGTTTTCTTTTCTTAGTTTCGTATTTTCAAGTTTCCTTTGGTTTCTGGGTTTTCTTTGTTTCTTATGGTCACGTTACTGGCAACAGATGGGTGGACCGCCGTGGGTTCTTGGTGCGAGGTGCTGCTCGAAGCTGTGATGACTTCTTCTCTGGTCTGACCAGCTAAATCATCGCCAAATTGTTGTGAATAGATCTCAGGACACTTCTAGTTAGTTACATGTAGATTTATTGTAGGAGACAGCTGAGCGCACACCTCGCCAGCTGACCAGACCATCAACTGACAAGAGTGGAACACTCCGGTACAAGTTAGAACACACATAGGTATTCTGTGAGGCTAAGGAGTTAAGAACATAAAGGAAGGGCTAACGACCACTGTCAGCCATGTTACATGAAGATCTAATTTACAACAAATACCTTCAATTCCATTACAATGGGACCTGAAACTCAAGGGTATTGACCCTTTTACACCCCTGAAAATCCCGACTTACTGTGCTAGAAAATGGACAACCCAGGAGTTGGCGCCCTATAAAGAGGCTCGCAACACACCATGGTTGAGAGCTGTGAAATCTGCATGTGCCCAGTTAGATATGGAGAATATGTGGGAGAACCCAAACAAGATGGAAAAAACTCAGCCATTAGGATGAAGGAAATATACTGGGAAGTCGTATTGCAGAAGATATGGAAGGAAACAAGTCTTGAAGGGCTATCTGATAAATTTCTAAGCCACAAATGTACCCCGTACCATAAATTATACCTTGATAGAATTACTCCTGATGAGGCTAAGACCCTGTATATTTGTTTCCAAATTGACACATTACACTTAGGTCCTCCTGCTCAAAGTGGGAGCATGATATTACAGGTACAGATGGTTGTTTATTTTGCCCTAATTCGGTTGAAACTGAGGCGCATTTTTTATTGATGTGCCAAACGTACAAATCCCCGAGGTCAAGATGGATCCTTCCATTATGCTGTAATTTAGAAGTCAAACATTGTGAAGTGGCTTAATGCATATTAAAAAGTAGCACCTCAGAACCAACTGTATTTTCCCTCTCGGGATATCTAAAATGGATGTGTTCACTGTGAGCTGCTGCTGTATGGAAGATTCTACCCTGAGACGTTATCTAACTTTGTCTTACTATTCAAGGCTTGCATCTTTAGGTCATTGTGTATACTCTTGCAAGAGTATTATGACCCTTGGGGAACCCTAATCTTGAGTGCTCTGTACTATACATTTTTTTTTTAAAACTTGTCTGTCTTTGAATATTAAGCAATATGTATCTCTTATGATACGAAAATTAGATAGGCACTTTGCACAATAGTTTTGTGCTTATATTAGTGTTCCAGGGGATGTGTACCTATGCAGGCAATAATTGTATCTTTCCTCGATTCTTGGAATGAGAAAGTGAATGCACAATATCTTGTGATAGTTGTTATTACTACCTTATATATTAATACATTTTAGCTGATTTTGAATATGATCTGCTTTCATAGATCCTGTTATTACCTGTTGCTGCTATTTAAGAGATATTGAACTGTTTAATCCCTTTTAATTACATTCTTTTGTGTTCTTTTTCTTTTAATATAATGGTAAACTAGGATTATTGATGTTTGATGTCACCTACTTTTATGGTTGTTATGACCGAGATAAAGTAATTGAATACCAAGATCGTGGCTAGTCCTGCTGTCGTCTCATGAGCTAAAGATTCTGCAACTCTGACATCAGGCACTTGAAGGCTGCAAGAGACTTGGTGCAGGAATCCGCACCTCCTGCACCGAACAAAAAAAGTCATCCCAATAATGGATGGTAAAATTAGACCCTGATAACTGTGAGAAAACCATTCCAAAAAGGTGATAAACTACTACAAGTATGCACAGTAGACTGAAGATCCCATGGGCATACATTTGTCATAATAGAATTGACCTTGAAACTGGAGCCCAAGCAGATGGTAGTCATACATATGGATCAGGAGCACCTGGAAGGATGACTTGTTATCTGCCTTTGACATGAGGGCCCCTGGACTGAACTGATTCAAAAATACCAAAAAGTCATTCAAGGATGCATGCCTCACAGAGCATACGGATGGTTCCATGGCATCAATCACTGAAGTCCCACTGGGACAGGGAGTTTGTGAATCAGTCTACATTTACCTCTCTCTTTCCGTGGGACCAAACCAATGGGGTCATACAAACTCAAGTAACGGGGGGCATTAAAATGGCCATCCACCCTTTCCTATTTTAGCTCTTTATCAATCTTTTTGCTAGCCACTTCTATGCTTAGAACTGCGGAGTGCTGACTTTTGCAATATGTGGGTCCCTACAAACCTGGCGCAGGTATTCTAAAATCATTGAGAAAACCCGAGGATCGCTGGAGTGCTGCATCGCTATAAGCGTACAAGTTCAGCCACAGGTTCAATGCAAGAAATGGCACCAAGGAGGGATTGACAAATGCTGACTGTAGGATTCCCTCACGTTTGTACACCTTTGCTTTTGGATGTGTTAAAGAATTTAAACTTGGGATGTCCTGGTGTTTCACAAAAGGAGCAAATGTGCTTGAATTTACAAGACCCATGTTCTCTTATTTAATGCCCAACATGCCCCTTTTTTCATCTCATCTCTGGTTGACAACCAACAGGACCACTGCCTTCAGGCATCTTCAACATCATGCAGTGTAACCATGTGTTGATGTCTATTTGATCCCAAAACCTTCCTGGGTTTGTGGCCTTCTTCATCCTAAATGCCTTATCATACTCTTTCCAAGAAGACCCACAAAACTCTTTGTAAGCGCCCATAGCAATCAGTCTGTGGGCCAAAATCAGAGAATTTCTCAAGAAGCACTGACTGATAGACGGTAAACTCTTTAATCATTAGTGTTTCCTCCACTTTTGGTTTTGTCAACGTATGCACACAGTCCTTGGCCTCCTTGTTATCCTCCTATGGGTTTCTAACCACAGTGAGCCTAAATAAATCTACGCAAGAACCCTTCTTTATTTTCTCCCTCAACTCATCTGATAAATGTAATCCTAGCCGATCCCTGGGGGACAGCATCTGATCAGGCCCACTAGATTGAACAGTCTCCGCACCTTTGTTCCCAGCCATGGATGCCATGATGGTGGTAGCTACATCTCACACCGGGGGTCACAAGGGGGACTGAAGCAGCTGCACCTCTTGTTGCCACTGCCAAATGCTGTGTGTCTCCTACCACTGTGGGGCCAGCTCCCCCTCCTGAATACTTGGATGTAGCACCTGCTCCCAGATTACTGCAAGCTGCCAAAGCTTTCTCACTTTGATTGCTCAGCTGGGACAGCCAAATGTACACCTTGTTGAGGCTATTCACTAACATATCTCCTGGGTTGCTAGAGACCACCTATTGCTGCCCTCCTTCTGCATATGCTGATAGGTATAACTGCCACTTTTGGAGGGATCCCAGTCGTCCTAGGATGCACTACATTAACTACCCTAATATCAGAGTCGGTGTCATTCCTAGGACTGGGCTGTAGGGCAGTTTCCTTCTGTGCCATAGAAAACATTACAGGTTGCAATAAAGCCAATACTTGGTCCATGGCTTCTAACCGCCCCATGATCAATGCAATATCGGACTTGTGCTTCACCTTCTTTGGGGATATGGCAACTTAGGAATGTCACAGCACTGGAAAATTACCATATAAATTTGGCTGATACCTGTAGAAACCCCCAATCTCTTACTGTACTTGGGCCCACCCAAGAATTGATGAAGATTAGGTACAATTCATCACATCTGACTGAGTACATGTACTAGAGAAAGGAGCGTTCGTACCACAAGATGCCCTGAGCAAAGCTGGGTCACCTAGAGAATCTTTGTAGGCTATGCAATATACAGTCAAAAATGGAAACAGAGCGAGTAATAAACAAACACAGAAGAATGACCAGTAAATTCAGCAGTTGACAATGATAATACTGCATGAGCGCTACATGGTACCCAAAAATGAGGCCAGGCAAAAATGATCAATAGAAATATATACTTAATGGTAGATCATGTTCAGTGAGTAAGCTCAGCAGTGAATTAGAGAATGAGGTAAGGCGTGCCTCTTTGGGGATTATCGGTGCCTGGGCAGGGAATGCCTCTTCTACAATTGTCGGTGCTTGGGTGCTGTAAGTATTCAGGTTGGGGGATTCAGGGTTGACATTTTTTCCCTTCACAACTATTACTATCTCGCTGAGTACCTCGGGTAGTAGCGCCCACTTGTCTATGATGGTGTCACATTGGCACGAGCACCTCTTCAAGTTTTGGGAGTCTAGGATATTCTCTTTGATGGTATCCACCCTAATGCTTATGTTGAGTAGTCGCTGTGCAATGGATTCCAGAAGATCAATTTGTAATTCCATTTTTTACGCTTGCTAGAGGAGTTCTCTTTCTATGGAATTTTGAGTAGCTTTGAAGGTTGAGGTGCAAAGGTCCTTGATCCTGTTCTTGTCTTGTGTTTCTGAAAGAGTATCACAGAGCTCTTCCTGCGCTTTGAACGGCTTGGGGGTAAGTTCCAGTGTTCTTTCTATTTTCATCTCAAGGCTTTGTAAAAAGGAAGCTTTTGGTGTTTACGGTGGTTGGGCTATCCATCTGCGAATTTGGTCTTGGTCTGACTCTGTGATGCGGCGAGTGCAAGGTAAGTGGTTTTCTTAATTTTTTTATTTAATTTTACCTATCCTGTCATCTGTTGACTTACCCCAAACCCGCCCCGCACCCCACCGCCTCTTCGCTCTTAGTTGTGCCGTCCGCCACTGTATTTTTGAAGTAAGTATGACCTTGACCTTTTTTTCTACAGGTATTGTGTGAATTCATTTTCAGATTTCTATTTGTAACTGTATTGTTATTGGTTGTTGCTTTCTTTGTTTGTAGCTTGTTTAGTTGGTACTTTATTGTAACATGTTATTTATAATGTCTGCAACTTCAATTTGATTTTGTTAATGTTTGCTTTGTTTCATTGTTTATTTTGCATGCATTTTTTTCCATTATTGTTTTTCATCATCATAAAACTTCACTCGGTCTTTATTGGGCCATAAAAGTGTATAATAACATCATTACATTCATCAGATAATAATAGTAAAGTGCATCAACATTTCAAACCAACATTTAAAAAAAACAAATACAAGAAAATACACTCAAATAAAAAGTCAAGATAATTCATTCCTGTACACTAAGTACAGTCCAGACATAATATCCAAATATTGGAACCATCCGGACAAATCATGGCCAATACAGTTCGGGCCCGATTCACAGAACTAACTTAAGACAAAATCCTAAACTTACTACCATTTTGGTATTCACAGAAGGCACTTACTCATTTTGGTATTCACAGAAGCACTTACTTACTCATTTTGAGTAACTTACTCATTTTGTGTAACTTACTCATTTTGCGTAACTTACTCATTTTGGTATTCACAGAAGGCACTTACTCATCATTGAGTAAGTGCCTGCTGTGAATACCAAAATGAGTAAGTTACACAAAATGAGTAAGTTACTAAAAATGAGTCAGTTACTCATTTTGGTATTCACAGAAGGCACTTACTCATTGATGAGTAAGTGCCTTCTGTGAATACCAAAATGAGTAAGTTACACAAAATGAGTGAGTTACACAAAATGAGTAAGTTACTCAAAATGAGTAAGTAAGTGCCTTCTGTGAATACCAAAATGAGTAAATGCCTTCTGTGAATACCAAAATGGTAGTAAATTTAGGATTTTGTCTTAAGTTAGTTCTGTGAATCGGGCCCTTCATTCTTAGCTAAAACCCCTTAAAACAATATCCTAGATGCAGCAAATCACATTAAAGTTCATTAATGCCCATCTGACCTAACAGGCACAGTGCAGTCATAAAGGTTATATAACATCAATAAATTGCATAGTATAAAATTCAGGATGGCCTGAAAAAAAAAGAAACAAGAAAACAGGCTGAAAAAATTCTCATCTAAACTCGCATCAAGCAACTTTCTCGACTTCAAGGACGAGGCCAAGAACAGGCAACTATATAAGTTACGCAAACATCCAGAGGTAACTGGAGCATGCTTAACCTGGACAAAATTCAGGGATTTCAGTAAACATAACAAAAAGTTCTTATGAGGAGCATCATAAATGCTACAAAAAACATAAGGTTACTTATTTGATTTTTGTCATTTCAGTCTCGTTTACTCAGATAAATAGTCTCAATTTTTCTAAACTGGTGTGGAGTCACTTTACACATTGCCTCTTAAGTTAAGCCTGCGTGCTCTGTGCCACGCTACCAGAGGGTGAGCACAGGTTAATTTAGGTTGCATATCTCACTTACCCAGACTAGGATTGTGGTCCCTACTTGGACAGAGTGCATACCTCTGACAACTCGAGGCCCAATTTTTAACATTGTGGTTACACCTAAAGCCTCCAATTATACTCTAGGAAGAACTCTTAACATTTCATCACCACAATTCTTTAGCTACAAGGGTCACCACTTGTAATTAAGTACTTTCAATACTGCAATTCCACTTTTCAGGAAGTTTTTTTCATTGGCCACTTCTGGTTGTAGTACAATCAAGCGCAGCAGTCAAGTGTTTCCCAATGAGCTGGTTCTTAAGAAGCTTGGGGAAGTGTAGGGAAATGAGTAGTCCCCTCCTGCTCAGCTACACCAAAGTGTTTCAGGGATCAGCGCCCCCTTCCCTTTTGGCTAGTGCCAAACTATCTACAGAGGGCCTAGAGGTAAAAAGGTGTCTCCACTTCTGATCCCTTTTTACATTTAATTATGAATGGATATGCCTCATCATGGTCCCTATCAGGTTAATGAAGTTCCTAAACCCTAACCCTCTCCAGTTGCATGTCCTAACCTGATATGTGTCACATATTCCTCATCCAAGTCTTCATGTGCAAGGGCCTAAGCCATTGTATCAGCTCTTGGGGCAGTTGTTTTCACAGCCCATTAATGGGAAACACTGGCAGGGCCACCTGCCAGCAGGATAGTGCTAATTGTCCTACTAGAGGTTCAGGAAGGCAAGTCTCACATTTTAAAAGTCATGTTTCCTAAATATTTATCAAAAATCCAACTTCACCACATAATTGGGTTTTTAACACACATTAATAATAGTTTTTGAATTATTCCAGTAGCTTATCACAAACCAGAGATTGCTGAGTTATGATTTTATTCTGAACTTTAGCTTTTCTCAAAGGATAGCTATAGACTTGTACTGTGAAAATAGCTTTTGGGGGCTAGTCACTGTATGTACATGCCAATATAAAATTCTTGCATGTAGACATGTGGGCTACAAGGCCTGCGTAGGAGTGACTTATTTAATATTAAAACATAGGGTTCTTTCCTTTCAAAAAGGTTACTTTGACAGGTTTGCCTGCAGGTTTAAAATCTGCAGGAGTCAGGCGATACAGTTGGACCTGAAATCATCTTTCCTTTGGATGGCATAACATGTGCCGCAGTCCATAAGTAATATTTAAATGATACATGCCATCTGTGTATTTTCCTGGTCTTGTATTATAGCCTTATGAAAAGTTAAATATATTCACTAGAGATTATCCAATTTGTCATGTTGTATGGGTCTTGGACAGCAGTGCCCCAGTGTGCAGAGTTAAAAACTAACAAGACTATTGAGCTAAAAAATGAAGGGTGACCACACAAAAGAGGCACTTTCTCACAGTGCTCATTGTTCTGGATTTAAATTTTTTATGAAACCTTTTTCTAGGTAACTATCTGATTTAGTATGACTAACGTAAATATGTGAGTTTTATTAAATGGTGTTGTTCTTGTGTTGCAAGCGGTGGGGGTAGTCAGAATGTTTATGACTGTGTGTGGTGGGAAAGTGCTGAGTGTCATGTTGTATTCTCTAGATAAATGGTAAAGTGGATCTGCGATGGTTGTCTGTGTGTTATGTTTGTGAATGGATGCTTAGTGAGCTAAATTGCTGAATTACTGTAATGTATGAAGTATGCTCAAAAGTGCATTGTATAATTCTTTCTTATCTACTTTTTGAGTTTCTACCAACCTTGTTAAGGACTTTCTAATAGTGTTGTGTTTTCTTGTTTTCTTGTGGTGAGGTCTGGTGTGAAGGAAGGGTGAATGACAGTTGCCTTTCAATTATGTTTACAGACTTCTCTCAATGGAATTGGAACATAGTGTGTAGGGCTGTCAATAGAAAATGGCCAAATATGGGACTGAGGAAAGGGCAATGTATATGAATTTACAAAGTAGATATTTTCAATATTTGATTTGAGGGTATTTTTGCGAATAGGCATAGCATCATCAAGGAAACCCTACAATATATAAAGGTACTTTGGGTCAATCCTGTATAAATATAAGAAACCCTCCCGTTATGAAAGGTATAAGACAGAACCCAGGGCAGGCACCTGCCTCCCCCAGGCAGAGCTGGAAGGGTTTCCTGGGCAACGTTTGATCGCTCCCAAAACACGTGTTCGAGATATGGGATTTACTCAACTCTGAGAAACCAGATCTAGGTTTTTTAACTGAGACATGGTTAAAACCGGATTCCACCCCTGCCATTACCATAGCAATTCCGGAAGGTTACAGGATTCAAAGACTGGATAGGCAGACTAAAGTGGGTGGCGGGATAGCCATAATCCACAATGATAGAGCGAAAGTCACTATACTGGAACAACGTAGTAATGATAAGATCGAAATCCTGATATTCCGGATGGATCTACTTCCTCAGTACAGCTGGAAAGGCGCATTAGTATACCGGCCTCCGGGTCCTATTGCTGAATTTTCGCTTCAACTGATGGAAATGATTGCACCTCATGTGATCTCCTCCAATAACTTTACGTTGCTGGGAGACTTCAATGTGCATAGTGAGTGCCAGGGCAAGGCTGAGACGGCATCTTTCCTGACTGACTTAGCCGCATTGGACCTAACTAAAATCAATGACGGTCCAACCCATAAAGCGGGACATACTCTAGACATTATCTTCTCCAACTCATCCCACCTCTCATGTAAAGCCCCACGACCACTTAGTTGGTCGGACCATGCACTCATTGACTTTCAAGTGCAGGGACCTAAGGGACAGGAGTCATCTAGTCCAGACTGCCAGTTTCACTATAGACAATGGCATCAAATTACCCCCGACTCCTTCTCAGCGGTTTTCACATTACCATGGGACACTGCACCCAGGAATGTTGAGGAGGGCCTAGCTCATTT
Organism: Calotriton arnoldi; assembly: GCA_963921515.1. Classification (NCBI taxonomy): domain Eukaryota; kingdom Metazoa; phylum Chordata; class Amphibia; order Caudata; family Salamandridae; genus Calotriton; species Calotriton arnoldi. The sequence continues at coordinate 24,744 of CAWUFW010022847.1, read as the reverse complement.
TAATGAGGCGGCCGAAGCCACCATCGATCAGATCGCCCCACTAAGAACTCGAACTAGTAAATCCAGACAAGCCCAGGCGGCCTGGTTTACATTTGAGCTTCATAACGAAAAAAGCCATTGTAAAAATTTGGAGAGGCGATGGCGACGGACCCATCTTATTGATGATGAAGAGAAATATAGGACAGCCCTTACCCAGTATCACAACAACATAAAGCTGGCTCGAAAATCCCATATTGTCCAACAGCTGAGCCAGACAGAGAACACACCTAAAGCTCTGTTCCAGATTCTAAAAGCCTTTACAAATCCTAAAGCCTGTGATCTAGAGGAAGCCTCATCTCAAACCCTCTGTGTTAAAATAGCTGACTATTTTATACAGAAAATTGATATTATCTATAATAAGATCACATCTGCTGGCAGTACGCAGATGGTTGCCGCTACTATAGAACCCTCACCTTGCCTGAAGGTAAATTCATTGGTGAGCTTCCCTCCTCTAACTCAGGAGGAGGTGGAAACCTTAATGTGCACTGTGAAATCAGGCTCGCTGCTTGATGTCATACCTGCCAGAATCTCTTCCTCTCTTGTTAAACAACTGTCAGCTCCAATTCGCTCTCTACTTAATTTATCATTGAAGGAAGGCCAGCTGCCATTGGCATGTAAGGCGGCACAGATCATTCCGATCCGCAAAAATACCAAAGCCTCTATGGAAGATCTTTCTAATTTACGCCCAATCTCCCTTTTACCTCTCATGAGCAAACTGCTGGAAAAGCATATTAACAAACACCTATCGGACCATATCGAATCGGCAGCATGCCTTGATCCATCACAATCAGGCTTTCGGCCGAAACACAGTACCGAAACAGCCCTGGTGGCTGTCACAGATAACATCAGGCTAGCACTAGATAGCAGCCAATCCACTCTCCTGGTGTTATTAGATCTTTCCGCCGCATTCGATACGGTCGACCACCATATTTTGCTCAGGAGATTGGAGGAATCCGGTATTGGTGGAGTGGCACTGCAGTGGATGACAAGTTTCCTTACTAACGCTCCCAGACCGTTAACCTGGGGCCATATCGTTCTAAATCTAAAGAACTGACCAAGGGAGTGCCCCAGGGCTCTTTCTTAAGCCCCACCTTGTTTAACATCTATATCGCTCCCTTGGCCGCACTTTTAAGGAACTACGGGTTCATCCCGATATCATATGCAGATGACACTCAACTTACCTTCTCTCCGGACGCGCCCAGCACCAGCCACGCTGTCCGTTGTAGTCAAAATCAGGGCAGAATAAAATACTCCAGGGAACAGCTACTTAATATGGGTAAGAGGGACGAGGGGGGGGAACTGTCAACCTTCTGCTGTTAGGGGCTATGATAAAAATAGTCTAAACTGCGGTTTGATCAATTGTAGATCCCTGACGAAACACTACCAAGAGGTATCCAACATGTTAGAAGACATGGATTTGGATGTTCTCTTTTTAACAGAGACTTGGACTAGCGCTGACTCCTCAGTACAAATGGGCTTTGCGTGCCCAGATGGATACAAAATATTCCATAAACTGAGGGCTGCTAGAAGAGGAGGGGGGGTTGGGGTGATTTTTAAGGAAAAGTGGAACTTTGCACCTCTACAGGTAGATGATGTTATAGGGATTGAACTGTTGGGCTTCTCACTTCAAGAGGCTAAAGGCAGGCTACTTACTGGGGTGGTCTGTTATAGACCCCCGGGCTCTGATACCCAATTTCAAGCACTATTTAATACCATCACTGACCTGAGCCTAACCCATTCCAGAATGATTCTACTAGGGGATTTTAACTTATGGGATAATGGCAGCCTAGATAACCATCTGAGAGACCTAAGGCATACATGTGAGAATCTTAACTTACACCAACTGGTACAACAACCGACTCATCTAGGAGGGCATGTTTTAGATCTTGTGTTTGCAAATCAGGCCGAGACTGAGGTGGTTGATATACTGCCTCAAAGCTGGACCGACCACTCTCTAATCTATTTTCGTATTACGACACCTAGATTGGAGGATAATAACAATCGGCCGGTGGTTTATCGAAAGGGAAGAGAATGGGCTAAGTTAGTGAAAAATAGGACATATCCGACCTTTCCGAATCAGAATCTTTTGCTTCTTCTGCATCTGTAGGCGAAAATTATCAAATTTACTGCAATTATATAGCTGGAACCCTTGATTCAATAGTCCCAGTAAAACGACTCAAAAGCAGGAAAAAAACATCTGCTCCCTGGTATAATGATGAGTTGAAACAGCTACGAGTAGCATGTAAAAAGGCTGAGAGAAAATGGAAGAGGGCTTATTTAGAGTCAGATAAGAAAGATTTGAAATTAGTACAGTCACAATATAAGGAATCTATCGCCAGGGCCAAAGCAGATTTTTATGCCAAATCGATTTTGCAGGCACCAAATAGCACAAAAGCACTCTTTAATATTTTTAGGGATCTCTCTAGCCCAGCTTGCACGAGCAATAAGGTGGTCGCATCACAGAAACTCTGCGATGAGATTGCCTTTTATTTCGAAGAAAAAATAATCAAAATCGTTGGAGATCTTCACCCCACTGATACCAGTGGTCAGGATGATTCACCCTGGAAGTTAGATGTAGAAGCCCAGGTAGACACCTCCCTGGAATACTTTCAAGTCCCTACGGAGGACTCTTTCAATCATCTTGCCCAAAGTGTGTCCTCGGGATCTCCTTAGACCCCTTCCACATAAAATCTGGAAAATATTTGGGCAAGAAACCCTCCCTTGGCTACGACAGATTTGCAGCCAGTCTCTGGAGGAAGGAGAGGTTCCAGAGGTATGGAAGCAGGCAGTGGTGACCCCCTTGCTCAAAAAACCATCTTTGGACCGTACAATTCCAGCCAACTTTAGACCAATTTCCCTCCTGCCATATCCGATCAAAATTTTAGAAAAGGCAGTTAGCAAAATTCTATCATGCTATCTTGAGGATAATTTTTTGCTGGATAGGGACCAATTTGGTTTCCGCCCAGGACACGGCACTGAGACCGCTTTGGCAACCGTAATGGACAATCTACGAATGCGTGCTGACAATGGGAATTCATCTGTCCTAGTGCTATTGGACATGTCAGCCGCATTCGATACGGTGAGCCATACAGTGCTAGTGGAAAGATTGAAAAGTATAGGGGTTAAAGGACGGGCCTTGCAGTGGTTACAATCTTATTTGTCAGGAAGACAACAGGCTGTGTCTATGACACCGTTCACCTCTGGCAAGTCCCTAGTGCACCACGGGGTGCCGCAGGGCTCGGCGATCAGCCCTGTTCTTTTCAACATTTATTTACGCCCTCTATTCCCCATTATTAAATCTTATGGAATTGACCTGGTCAACTACGCCGATGATACACAACTGGTGTTTTCCCTGGAGGGGAAACAAGCGGTATCTATGGACACCTTCCAGGAGTGTATGCACCAGACTGCTGGTTGGCTCAGGAAAAATTCCTTACAGTTTAATGGGGGGGAAACAGAGGTGGTGTACCTTCCTGCCACGAGAATGTCCCGACATCTACCGGTGGAGTTTAAGCTTACCCCCGAGGATAAACCCCTGACTCCTGCTAAAATCGTGCGTAATTTGGGGGTCATGATTGATGAGAATCTCCAAATGGAATCACAGGCTAATAAAACTGTTAGTGTCTGTCTCTCCCTGCTACGTATGTTACGGAAGGTTCTTCCGTTGCTACCAAAAGATACTCGATCTCTTGTAGTGAGGAGTATAATTTTGAGCATATTGGACTACTGCAACTCCCTGTATTTGGGAGCACCGCAATATATTCTGCAGGGGTTGCAGAGAGTCCAGTCCATGGCAGCTAAGCTGGTGCTAAATAGACAGCGCAGGTCTCCCACGGCATTGGCCTTGGAAGACCTGCATTGGCTGCCTATCAAGGAAAGAATTTGCTTCCAATCCCTCTGCATTGTATACAGAGCAGCACATGACCTGGGTCCAGCTCCCCTGCAGGAGATGTCCACCTGGTATAATCCCAGGAGGCAGCTTCGCTCTTCGAGTGCAAATCTGATAACAACCACCAGATTTAAGAGATCCAGGATGGGGGGCAGAGCCTTTGGTGTGGCTGCTGCGCGCCTATGGAATGAGTTGCCTCAGAACCTTCGACAGGCCAGATCTCTGACCTGTTTTAGGAAGAGTCTGAAAACTTGGCTATTTCCAAGGAGTGAACACTAGATTCCTCCACTGACAATTGGTTCTGATGTTATAGTGGCTATTCTCAATCTAAGCGCCAGGATACCCGTAGGGTGGCAGTTTGTTGCGCTATATAAGTTTCAATTCAATTCAATTCAATTCAATTTAATAAAACTTTCCAGGCAGCTCAAGCCACCTTCTCTTCCGGCAAGCTGGTAATATCCCAATGGATGCGTAACAACTTTCTACAACTAAATGCCGGAAAGACTGAGATTATGCTTTTTGGAGAGGCTCCACTACTGTGGACACCTGAGTGGTGGCCAAGAGAGCTGGGGAATGCTCCAGCAACAAAGACAATAGTAAAAAATCTAGGGGTTCGCATTGAGCAGGCCTTGACCATGAAGGAGCATGTGACCCACACGGTTGGCTCATGCTTCCATGTGCTTAGCCTGCTGAGAAGAGTCTTCCCTTTCCTTCCTGATTCCACACGGAAGACTCTCTTTCAGACTTTGGTGTTGAGCAGATTGGACTACTGCAACGCCTTGTTGATTGCAGCTAACGAGTCCTCTCTGGACCGCCTACAGGTAGTGCAGAATACAGAGGCTTGTTTAACACTGAATGCCCCTTACAGAACAGCTTCACTCCCCCTTCTCCAACAGCTCCACTGGCTGCCTGTACGCAAAAGAATAAAATTCAAGGTTTGCTGCATTGCCCACAAAGCAGTGTGGGGTAAAGGACCTATCTATCTAGCGGAGAAACTTAACCGTTATATTCCTCGTAGGGATCTCCGCTCTGGTTCCAAATCCCTCCTCAAGATACCTAAGGTCAAGAAGTTAAGGACAGGGGGAAAAGCTTTTTCATATCTGGCTCCCCTCTATTGGAACCAGCTTCCCATCTCACTGAGGCAGTGCCCGGACCATCTGCAGTTTAGAAAGGCTTTGAAAACTGTTCTGTTCTAGACTCGCTGCTGTGTGACAGCTTTCCTATGTGGGTCCGTGAGCGCTGAGATACCCCTTCTGGGGTGATTCAAGCGCTATATAAATCCATAAAATAAATAAATTAAATAAATAATAGAGACTCTACAGATGCTTGGGTGTATTATCTTGTGTGGATACAAACACATTCTCTTACTTAGAATGCACTACAAAGGTCACAATTTTGATTAAAAAAATGCATCTTTAAACACATGTATGTAAAAGAAATGTCTGGAACTTCCTGCCAATAATAAAAATATTATCAACCTGCATTCCCACGTCTCTTAAAATAACTATACCCTACAGATGGGTGGATTTAACACACTTGAAAGGAACGGAACAAATCTTCACATTCACATTCCATTGACCTCTCACGATCTCAATTTTGGCTGATTCCTTATTCAGACATTATGCTGATGCACACAAGTGGGGAATTGTTTCTATTGTCAAAAGTGTGGGAGTACTCGGTGGTAGGATGTTTGTGGATTTCTTCAGATTTTGGAACTTTCCCATTGAGAAATGTGGTGAAAATCCATATTCTCACCAAAGTTGGTATTTGCAGAGCATTCTGGGTTAGAACATGCAGCAGGAACCACACAATCCCATACCAGCCCGAACTCCCCAGGTGCCTAGTTTTCAGATATGTCTGAATTGGGTAGGTTACTGAGGATGTCAGCCAGCTCCAGGCCAAAATTGCGGAGGTACATTTATAATTTCAGCATTTGAAATTCAATGGAACATTCAATTGAAAAACCTTGATGTTTCTATGCTGCATTTTTTGGTCTTTCCTGTTGCTGGCTGGGTTAATTATTTATTGAGAATTGTGTGGGAACATTGGGTAGTTGGATATTTTGTAGATTGCAGCAGATTCCAAAACCATCCCTTAGATAAATATATAGAACATTTTTATTTTTTGTAAAGTTTGACATTTGTAAGGCATTCTAGATAAAAACACTTCAAGTGATCCACACAAGCCAAACCACTCTGGGCTCCCTTAGGTGTCTAGTTTTCCAAAGAAATCTTGGGTTTATAAAGTACTAAGGGTTTTGGCCATCTACTGGACCAATTAGCATAGCTACCCTCATTCTTTGAAAGTCTAAAATGTAATTGAAAAGATCCCTGCAGATTCTGAAACATTTCCTGGGAAAAATATGTGGAAAATCTGAAATGTTGCCAAAGTTTGACATTTGCCTGTCATTCTGGGTAAGAAAACATAGTGGAATCCAAGCAAGCAACAACACCCTGGACTCCCCCGAGTTTCTAGTTTTCAAAAATGTCTGTTGCTGGTAGGTTACTGTGTGTGCTGGTCAACCTCAGGCCAAAATAAAAGAGCTACCACTATCCCAGGAATTATGCTAATTCAATACAACAGTCGTCACCACATCACGGTGTGTTTCCGGGCATTTTCATGTAAAATGAAGGGGCCCAATTGCACATTTTGAGTACCATCGGGAGAGTGCGGAATTGCAGAATGGTAGAACAATTGTTGTTGCCTTTTAAATTTCTATACAATTTTGATTTTCAAATGTAAGTCAATGTGCATAAAACCACACATTTTGTAAAGTGGCCTCAGAATTACCGGATACTAATGGAATTCTCAGATGCACAGTGGTATGACTAACCCCTTTTTCTAAACTCAGATTCTTAGGCATGTTTAAAAAATGCATAGCTTTACTTCGCACACATTTTTTAATCAATATGTTTTACCCTATGAATTGATGCAAAGTCCAAACACAGTTTGAAATCATTATAAACAGTAATTCCGTTGCTGGTTCTGAGTATGTTGTGTTTTAAAAACAACTGACAAACACTATATATTTCTGTGATGGGAAGAGTCATATGGATCGAATGGTTTATTACTTTTATAAATCATTCTTTGAAGCAAAAAAATGAGCTAAAGCATTGCCGTCTAATTACATTTCTTCCTACTTATTTTCATTTGATTTCAAGTTCAACAAATAGTTTCTTTAGGAAAACAATGAGCGATCCACACCAATGATTCTTGCTGAATTCAAAATGTGGTTGACTTTTCAGAAATGTGCAGCTTTCAAAATTCACCCACTGGTTAATCGCCTCTTTCCACTAAGCTGCAAGCAAGTAAAAACTGCAAAGAGAGAAAATATTGACTAACATTTAGAAAAAGCAAAATTGTGATGAAAAATGTTTTTTTACATCTCTGTTGATTGAAGCTGGGCACAGGGTAATCATAGCTCAGAAAACCTTTTGTTTGTGTCATTTTTAGAAAAGAAATACAAACTATTGCAATACTTTTTTCTATAGACTTGGTTCCCTCCACTGGAAACCACACATCCTGGAAAATAGGGTGAGAATGTCGTATTAAAATATTATTAATGCATATATGCCATTAAATGTTTTAAATATATTTATTTAGTAGTTGTTTTTATGAATTAATATATGTATAAAATATTAATGGTTAATGTTTTTATTAGGATAATCACATTTTGTTATTAACAAAATGGTATTATTGCTGGTATTTTGTGGTGCTTCTTTATATCATTTTATAATAATATGTAGAGATGCATTCCATATATTTTAGACTGAATATATTTTTAAAACATTTTGTCTTATTGTTTAAGATTAATTAATATGTATTATTTTGTATTTCCTCATTTTCATGATTAATAATTTCTGTTTTTATAATAGAAATATAGTCCATACGTACACCTGAAATACAGTTTATTTGGAGTAAATCTTCACTCTACCAAAATCAAACACTTTACAATAGTTAATCTGAACTCCTCAAAATCAAGCACTATACCCAATGGAGATTAGCTTGGGGATAGAATAACATAAATGAACACCCCAAAATAAAACTCTTTCTCTTATGGTATTTAAGTTGCAGGGGGAATAGTAAATATGAACATCCCACAATTAAAATGTTTTCCCAATTTATTTAGGTTGGCGCTAGAATAGTAAATCTGAACTCGAACAATCCACACACTTTCCTTAATTGAAGCTGGATTAGAATTAGTTACATACAGAATATAAATGAAAAAATAAGGTAATGGGTATGGGTTTGGGTTAGAAATATTTTAGGCAGCGTACTCTGCTACAAACATGGTTGAGTAGCTTCTCCACCATGCTGATGATCCATCCACTCTATTTTGAGTCAAATAGTTAAGCAAACAGTCATGTTTCTGCTGTCGATGCTGCCATTGTGTCTGATAACCGGATGGATGTGTGGTCATCAGTGTAAGTACATCAAACTGCCTGCCCTGTTTATAGTTGATGGTCCGATTTACTTTTAGAAATAAAAGTAAAATGACATCCCCACCTTGTGAGAAAATTCCCAGGTTGTCAGTGTCATTGGTATTTTGTTTTTAAGAAAATAAAATCTGCATTGGGATTTAGTTTTTTAGTAAAAATGTTTGCGAAGAGGGCGCATGGAATATGTGGCTGCCTAGCAAACATTTAGTGCCATCATAAGAGCTGCCTTGGTGTTGAATCCTTTGAAAGTATAGAGATCTCCAGCAGAACAGCAAAAATCTCTAAATATGACAGGAGGTAGCCCATCAGGGTGGCAGAAGTAATGATCTCTGCCACACCAGAAGATGGCAGGGTGTCCCCCAACTTTAAACAAGGTCTTTTGTTTGTTTAATGTTAATAGACATACATTTTGTAGTTCGTTTGTAATTTCATTTATAAAACTTACATTGCTTTTACTTTAAATATGTATGATAAAAATAGAAATGTGACGTCTTTAATGAATGTACAAAAACTAATAATAAGTGGCTGACCACCTAATTACAATTTACGTAGTCGGAAGTGAAACCGGCTGGTCATTCCTGCTGAATTCCGACAGGCTCAAGGAGCCCATCGAACAGTCTGAGACCAGCCCGTAATCCATATGGACGGCGTTTTATGCCATCCGGATTACGATGCTCAGTTTCCGGCAGGCGTTCCATTTCGGGCTTTCCGACATGGAAAGCCTGTCGGAAAGCGAGTATGGGGGCCCCTAGCAAGTCCCCCTTCTGTTTGCGGCCTCCAGTTGAGGGCCAGTTGGGGGCTGGTTTACAGCCGTAGCACAAGCTTGCATAGGAAAATGGGAGTATGCGACCGCACCATGTGCGGTCACAATATTATTCTCTGGTTGGGACCGCCTACTGGAGGTCTGTCGGACCCATATCTGCTACGGTGTTGGGTGGACACAAGTCCGCCCGACATCGTAATAAGCCCCTTAATTGTTAAAAAAAAAAATATTAGAAATTATGTTTCTATTCACTATACAATTCCAATTAATTTTACCAGAAAATAATGAAATATAATAACCATTCACATTTATAAATACATATATTTTTAAGTACATATACATAATTACTTATACAAACAAAATACATTTGACACACCTTTTGTTAATTGGTTTATTAAACATATTTTCAAAAATACATATTAAGAAATAAATATTTTGAATACACATATTCATAACTTGTCTGCAGTAATAAATATTGTTAATAAGTTATTTCATCATTTATTCATTAGTATTTTTTAATATGTTTAGTTTTTTATTTATTACATTTATTAAACATTTGTATGCATTTCATAAACACTATTTTCTAACTGTGAAACCTTTTATTTTAACATTAATAGTTCAATCATTTTTTACATTCAGTTCAATGTAAAGTTACTCATAGTAGTAGTTTGGGTGGGTCAGAAGTAAGGTTAGTGTTTGTTAGCTAACTTAGTTAAAGAGGTTTGGCTAACTGGGCTTAAGAAAATGTAATAGTTAGTTTAGTAAGTGTGTCAGGGCCTAGTGTTTTGTGCAGTGAGGTTTTAGGTTATTGCTTTCTAGATAGCCTATTGTACTTATGTTATGTAGGATATTTAGGGGTATACTGTTTTTTTACTACAGTATTATTTGTTTTACAAAAAGGGATGTATGTTTTCTTTTTACAGGTCACATTGTTTACTTTTTAAGAAGGTTTTTTTTGTCCAGGTTGCTTTTTTAAAATTTCCCAAAAAGGTTTGGATTTTTTTATATCCAAAGTCTACTAAACATTCTCAGTTTTGTTTCTGTTTCCCTTGGGTGCTTATTTTTTAAATATACTTTTGGGTGTTTGGATAGATTCAAAGGATTTTATATGGATGCTTTCAAATGCTTTGTTTTAAGGTAGAGAGTATTTTTGTATTTTGTGTCATTTTTTTATTTAGATTGACATTTGTGGACTAGGAATTCTGCTTGAAAGCTCATCAGCTCGTAAACTGTATGTAATTCTTAGTTTTTTTAAATAAAATTGAAATGTTGGGGTGGAAATGACAAATTATATATTATCAGTTATTTATATAGCTGTGTTATTTTTCTATATGCTGCTATAGTATATTAGATTTAACTGTTGGTATTTATTATTATTTTATTTTGTATAGAAATAGTGGTTTATGTTTTTATTATTGCTTTATTTAAAGAGCTGTTAATATGTGATGATATATCTTTATGTCCTTAAAATGGTATGTAATATAATTTGGATTCCATTGTATGATATTATTTTATTTTTTTAAATTGCCATAAATAATACTCTATTTTACATCCTTGTGATGTTTTAATTGGACTTTTATTTAAATAGTCATCATATGTTCAGAATGATAAACATATATTAATATTTCAATAAGGTTAAACAATGATATTTCATTATTTAGGAATCTGTTTGGCTTGTTTTGTTAGTTTGCTATGTATGGTGGTTTTATATGTGTATGGGGAGTAGATAAATCAATGTTTGAGCAAGTTTTTCCAGGTGGCACACTGCTATACTGTTTGGATTGAGTAGGACCTTGCTATTTAGCATATCATGCATTTGGAGAATCTGTTTGGTATTTTGGGGTGTAACTGTTTAAGATTTATGTGAATTAGTACTGGGAAGATTGACTATTCTAAGAGTGCCTTGAAAGAATTTATGCTACCGTTCACTGTGTTATTAGTGTTGCCTGTCTAAGATAATGTGCTGTTGTACACAATCCACCAGGATATGTGGAACTTGGGTTGTTTCCTGTGCCCTGGATGGTTCAAGCTTTCAACCTGTGTATCTCAAAATATTCTGATTTCAAAACAAAATGAGTATTGGTAGAGTAGTGCATGTTTAATGTGGAATTTTGAAGATGCCTCTATAAGGCTTGGTTGAAATGGTAATAACAGCCTTGTATAGCTGAGTGAAGAGATACTGTACAAACTGTTTGAATCATAGGTTGATTAAAATCCATTTTTTTGTGGATGATAGTTATTGTTTTTCTCTTTTACAGTTGTTAGTAATGACTGAATTTGGATTCTGTGTTTACGTATGAGAGATATATATGAAATATATTTAAATGTATAATTATAAAGGGATTTTAAAACTACAGTTAAATAATTATGAACACGTTACATTTTATTTTATATTTGCAATCTGTGTTTTCTTTTTTCAATTGCTCTCGCCTTGTACAGGGATTCAGAGTAAATTATTTTCTCTTGCAGTAGTTTTTTTTACATTTAACACATTCAGTTTTGTTTTCTTTTTTAATATGATTGCCTACAGTTTTAAGTAGGTGCTATTTTTGGGGTATTAGCATATATGGAGGAAGCTAATTAAAGTGTTCTGTGAATGCAGAAGTTATAATGTCTTTTTTTAATTTGCTTTCTAAATTGTGATTCTAGTGTATTATTTTTTGTGTAACAGTATGATTTTTACTATTTATAACAATATTATAGTGGCCAATGCGTTATTAATTGATATTTGTGCTTTTCTACATTAGATTTGGTGTGTTATCAATATTTAAATACTGTATATTATTGTTTTCAATACAGTTTATTTTCAGTGTTTTTAATGATGATATTTTGATAGTTGATATTTTGTAATATAATAGGAGTTTAGGAAAGTTGATATTTAGGTAATCAACGTTTTTGTCACAATATTTGTGTACTCATTTTTTTGTAATGCAACCAGAGGGAACAAGGGAAATTTTGCAAACGTATGTAAGGGTAAATGTTTCCAAACAGAGAAACTGCAGAGGCTATATGTGACAATGTTCAAGAGTTGATAGTGATTGTTGAAACTTCAGAACAACGAGGTAAGCCACATTGTATGGTTAACATGGAAGGGAAAACCTGATATTATTAGTGGACACAGGAAACTTGTATACACTGATTGAATTTTTTTTGTATATAATTGTATTCAGATGAATAAAATTAGATGCAACATATACAGTTGAAATCCATAGATATTGTTATGATCTCTAACCCAGGCCAAAGTAGCAAAGCTACCTTTTACCTACATTTGTCCTACCTTGCTCTGCATAACAGTTCTAGCAGTGACCTTTTACCCAGTTATGTGCTGCATAAATGTTGATTGGTTTCTTTGATACTAGCCTCATTTATTATGTATGAGGGTTCTTGGTAAAATCCCTGCACATGACATACATAACAGGATTAACATACTCTGTACAAAAGTCATCGTTATCTCCATCCTAGGGCAACAGGGCTACTTTGAATAATTACAATTATTAATTTAGGCTCATCTACATAATCGTATTAACAACATATCGATTGTGGTAAAACTCCGGAAGCTACCTTTTTGGTATAAAAGAACTGCACCTTCACTAGGTAACTAGAGGAGATGCTTGCACGCTGACACAGACACTGAGGTCCCTGCATGCTGAAGCTTCAAAACTCAGCGGTCTGACATCCCTTGCGGGGTGTCCAACTCATGACCAAGAGGGGTCCTTCATTCTATTGCATCAGATAATGGGGTTGGCTCTTTCCTAGGGGATTCTTGGCTTTACACCCACATACATGCTAGGTACACTTAGTTACACTTAGGTAGGGTCTGAATCATAGGAGTATGCTTGATTACTGTCATGACTGCATATATTCACTGTTTTAACACCATGGTAGAATTCTACCTTCTATTTACTTTGTTGGTGCTTGTAATCTCTTACTTTAGCTTCTGTATATTGATTGTCACAGCAAACATGTTTTATGCTAGAATGATGCTGGTTCAATAAATGCTTATTGAAAACACCCCCAACGTTTATTCTGTGTATCTCTCTGAGACTAAGTGAGCACGATTGACTGAGTGAAAAGTACTGTACTGTTTCCACGATCCCTGAAGGGTCAAGGGTTGTCGTGTTCAATGGTTACCAGAAACTATTCGCTCCTTGGTAAGATTAGGGGGCTTATGGTGGCACTGTGAGCTAGCTGGTCTATAGGGTGGCATATCCTGTGGGGGGTGTCTGGAATCAGTCTAGACACCAATCCCTTAGTTTATGTTGTCCAACAAACGCGCATATCCTATGTATTTCTACGAACTACATGACATGGCACCCAACGTTGGTTTGGCTCTTATTTAACGGTCAAATCTGAGTAGTTCAGTCGTGCTTTCTCAGAGACCCCTACTCACATTTCACCAGAGATGTCTGGAGTGGGAACGGAAGTACGCCCCAGCTGAGTAGGTACATCCTATGTATTGGCTGTAGGTTTTTCAAGCTTGAAGGATTATAGTACCCCACACTGTGCAAAACCTTATCTCCTTTCCTTACTACTTCCTCCCACAATGTCTGTCAGTGGAGATGGCGTTGCAAATGCAGGGGAAGAAGAGTATGAAGTTGCTCTTAACATTACAGAAAATTGCAGACATGCAGCTACTATGAAATTATTACAATACGGCCTCCCGGCAATGGGTGGTAGTGTTACCTTCGTGATTGAGGCGCACGAGGCATTCAGAACAGAGGTATTCTATTCTTGGGTCAAATTCCCACCTGCAGATGCACGCACACAATTGTTCATACTTACATTTAAGATGACACACCTGAAGAATACTTTCCATATGTGGACGTAGAAGTCCCCTAGAAGTCCCGTAAATGTGAGACTCTGCCCGCTCAGCTGGGAAGGAGCAACCTGGCCGGTCCTAGCTGCTTACACACTACATCTAGAGATTGATACATTGTCAGCAGCAGAATTACGTACACTTCACAGAGACATAGTAAAACTATACAGAAACCTTACACAGTTCGTAATGCGAACACTTACAATTCAACCTGTGAGGATTACTCAAGCTGGTCAACCTCAAATGACTACGACAAATATCAGCCCACAAATGATGAACGTGATTATGGGAAGAATGCCCACCAAGAGGGAGCAAATGCCGTTTTGGATAGCACCGAATATAGCACAGCCTGAAGCAGTATTACCCCATACGGGTCTGCGGGAAAAACACACAATACTAACAATTTGCTTGTCAACGGGGATAGCAACCACCAATAGAGGATTGTACCACTTGGGGTACAGTTTTCACTGCCGTTTATACCAGAACTCATGGTACCCCCTCAATAGCAGTTATACCAGATATATTGAAACAAATACAGAATGAGAATGGGGCAGAACCTGCCCTCAACCTTGGGATGAAACGGATATGCAATTTTGTCCAGGTATCAGCAATTATGTTAGATAACATAAAAGGGGAGGCAGCAGCAGTGGCTATACATCAATGCCTGAGGGAAGTCACTCCTGCACAACAGGAGCTAGAATTACCTAAGATCATCAAAGAAACCCATGCTTCACTTGGTAGAGATAACTTGGGAGCCAGACCTGTAAAACCACAAGTGGTGGGTAATTCTGAAAAGGATAACTTGAAGCAAGCACCCGATTCTTCTAAAAAGAAATGGGAAAGCAAACAATCAAAAAATAATAAGCAGAATACATCACGATCACAGGTTGGGTCTCCTCAACAGGAGCCCACTGAAAAAAGATATAATCTTAGAAACTGTGATAATATTAAAAAACCTGACAGGCATCAAGATACTGATACACGTTCCTCTTGTTCCTTACAGAATTCATCAAAACACTCGGAGAGGGAAGGTGTAACCCTTTGGCATATCCTCAGGGTCGTGCCGATGCTCAGAGGGGTCCACCTCTCGATAGCCCCAAGTCTGTATTATGGTTATAGCGCAGACTATTGGGATGGTCAGGCGGGGGAAGGAAAGGTTAGGAACTGCAGGGAGGGAGATCTGTGAAAAAAGAGAGAGACTAGTAAAATACACTTTATGTGTGATAGCATTCCATCAACACCACTTGGTGAGATTTATTCTTGTGTATATAAGATAACATGAGCTACCTGTAAAAGAAAGTAATCAACCCAGTTACAAGGGAGGTGAGAGGGTGTGTTCTAGTTTCCAATACAACTGCTGCAATAGAGGAAAGAAAATTAACATTATATGTGCACACCTTTTCTCAGCGATAAATTCTGTTATGCTCTAGAGACAATACAACACACTTTAACCAAGTCACCTACCCTATTAGCGGATTGGAATGAATCAAAGAGGGCTTGTGCACCAAGCTTTTAATCACCCACTACTGACCCCCCTGTTAAGGAACACAAAAGAGAAAACAATTGTCACTGCTTATTAAATCTGTTCTTGGAGTGTATCCATGAGCAACAATGCAGTAGAGAAGTAAGAATAGCTTAGGCTGTAAAAGTACTGAGGCAATGACTTCCAACACCTCCAGGAATTTAGCCATATATCCAAGTAGGAAAATGCCTCAGAAAGTGTCACCTCTTAATACTTTAATGAGATGGGATTTCCTTCACTCCCTCATCATGATAATAAGAGTCACCAATAATCTCCTTCGCATGAGTCGCATTGCTTGACTCGCCAACGGAGGAGATGAGAAGGAACAACCCTGCTCTTTTCAGGGAGAGAGGGGGAAAGGGGTAGAAGTAAACACTTTCACTTCTTCCTCCCCGCATGAGACCGTAATATAGCCTGTCTTGCCAATGGGGAAGGTAAACTGAGCCAGGCATGAGAGCTCCGAAATCAAAGGAACAGAAGTAATTCAAATGTTGGTGCTACTATGCACCCTTACTGGACCGCTACCTGTGATGAGGAAATCCAAACGCCGGTTGAGCTGAGACTAATCGGCAGTCTGCCGAAATCTTGGTCTGGCTATATCCGGGTTTCTCGACGGCACGCACAACGCAGCGTGCTACGTCAGGAGCGCCAGTCCTGCTGGGAAGTAGAGTTTCTGATACTACAGGATGACTCACTTCAAGCCTGACTCCCGCTTCGCAGCCTGTCAGTGTTCGCGGGTACGATGTGACCTGACAGTACATCTCTTCCCCAGAGAACACTGACAGGTACAAGGTTTATCCGGGGATCGTTTGTGGAAGGGAGCAACCAAACGCAGAGCATGTACGGATGCAGATGGTTCCCATGAATTCTCCTCTGGGTCATACCCTTTCCATGCCACTAGATACCACAGTTTTCGTCTAACAATTTTGGAATCAAGTATTCCTTTAACCTCTTATTCCAATTCCTGGTTTACCCACAGAGGGACGGGTTGCTTCTTGACTGGGCTATGTGAAGGCTTCAGAAGAGAGACATGGAAAACAGGATGAATCGGAAGATGTGCAGGCAAGGCTAGTTTTACTGCAACAGGGTTCACATGCTTAATGACCCGGTAGGGGCCTATATATTTGGGATTAAACACACTATGAGGTCGATTCCGATTCGGGCCGGAAAAAGCACCGACCGACTCGGAGCCGGAAAAATTACCGACCGACACGTACCAGTGGCGCCCGACACGCCAAGTACGATGCAAGCCGCGATAAATCCGACCGACACGTCAGGAAACCAAGCCGACCGACCGAGCCGCTCGGAAAATAGCAATCCGGCCGGAAAAACACGCGAATCCAACCGACCGACACGCACCCGGAAGAAATCCGACCGAATCGTACCCGCCAACTCCAACCCGCAAAGTACGATGCAAGGCGCGAAAAACACGACCGAGTCGGACGGAGGACAAGCCGCACGACCGACACGCATACAAAACCGAGCCGAAGCAACACAATACACCGCGACCGACGCGTACGCAGCATACAAAACTGCACAAACACAGCGTGAACGAAGCGGAAAACACCGTACGAGACCAATGCAGGGTCCGACTCGGTCACAAGAACGTTTCCAACATACACAAACAGCACAAAGGAAAAATCAACCAAAAAAGGCCAAACAAGCAATTACCAAGCCAATAAATACTGGGGGGGTGGGGACAGAGAACAAAGACACACCCACAACTCCACCTATATAAAGGACACAAATCACTACCATGAGCCTTTGCAAATGCCATTCCACTGCCAGCACCCAAGAGAAAGCAACCACACACCCACAGCTCATCCCTCACACAAGCCACACACCAGCAGCACACCAACAAATACCTACCTCACATACACCCAGCACAACACACACCCACACACCCTCACCTGCACACCAACACACACATCACCCACCATCACCACCCATCACCATGCCCCCCAAGAAGAATCACAAGTTCCTAGATTGTGAATTGGAAGTCCTGGTAGACGAGATCCTCAGGGTAGAGCCACAGCTGTTTGGCACATTGGTCCAACAGACCCCCATGTCGCAGAAAACCAAGATGTGGGAGAGGATCATCAACAGGGTGAACGCCCAATCACCATGTCGGCGCACAAAGACCGACATCCAGAACAGGTGGTATGACGTGCGCAGGAGGGTACGGAAACTGCTGAAGCAAGACTACATCAACAGCCAACACACCGGCAGTGGCCCTCCTGCCAAGCCAATATACCTCAGGCCCTGGGAGGAGAAGGTGCGGGCCATCCTACCGCCAGTGAGCATATATGGACTAGAGGACATCCCAGAGCCTGGTGAGTACACAACAAATGTACACAATATACTGCCACAAAACACACACACATCACTGTCAAGGGGAGAGTCAAACCATGCACTCATAGCAATTACACAGCAACTAGAACAGAATCATCCCAAAATGTGTATGTCAGTCAGATAAACACAACACATGCCATCAAAAAAGTCACATCCAACTGTGCCAACACATGTACAAACACAACCACAACTACAGCTAGGCAGTGGCACAAATAGAACTAACACACACATCCACACATGTAGCCACCACAACAACACCAACACACAGTGAAGACCACTCAAAGGAAGGAATTCTGTGTATGCTGGCCAAGTCAGTGTAGCCAATAGCATCATGGGAGTCGCAGTCACACATATTGCCCCCCCCACAACTGTCCCATCAACACCACCATGAACCATGCGCACATCACAGGGAGTGGAGAAGGACTCACAAGATGGCTGACACTGGCAACTGCTGTGGAGAGGACAAGGCCCTGCTGGCAACTGTGCACCAACAAACAGCAGGACACCACTGACTGACATCCTGAGAGACAACTTACACTCCCTGCAATGCAAGCACAGTCCATGGTGGGATATCTGGCTGGCTGGGTGGGAAGGGGGACTTGCAGCACTGACCATAGTCACCAGCACCTCCCCTCACACCCCCCCAACACAAACTCCACAGTACCCACCTGGTAGAATGCAATGCCCTCCATCCTAACACAAGATCCCACAAAGCACCACCACCCTGGGTTATGTTGTGTGAAGCACAGGGACACTCTTGGGACTCTTAGCCAAACAACTGCCAGGACAACACTCCCAGCCATCCTGTCAGCACAGCCAGCCCACCCCACAGGGAAGCAGAGTCAAAAGGAAGGAAGCATGGGCATGCTGGGAAGGGGGGTGGAGGCAATAGCATGATGGGAGTCGTAGTCACAGACATTGCTCAGCCTCACAACTGGCCCATCAACACCACCCTGAACCATGCTCACATCACGGAGTGGAGAAGGACTCACAAGATGGCTGACACTGGCTACTGCTGTGGGGAGCACAAGGCCCTGCTGCCAACTGTGCACCAACAAACAGCAGGACACCACTGACTGACATCCTGAGAGACAACTTACACTCCCTGCAATGCAAGCACGTTCCATGGTGGGATATCCGGCTGGCTGGGTGGGAAGGGGGACTTGCAGCACTGACCATAGTCACCAGCACCTCCCCTCACAACCCCCCCCCCAACACAAACTCCACAGTACCCACCTGGTAGAATGCAATGCCCTCCATCCTAACACAAGATCCCACAAAGCACCACCACCCTGGGTTATGTTGTGTGAAGCACAGGGACACTCTTGGGACTCTTAGCCAAACAACTGCCAGGACAACACTCCCAGCCATCCTGTCAGCACAGCCAGCCCACCCCACAGGAAGCAGAGTCAAAAGGAAGGAAGCATGGGCATGCTGGGAAGGGGGGTGGAGGCAATAGCATGATGGGAGTCGTAGTCACAGACATTGCTCAGCCTCACAACTGGCCCATCAACACCACCCTGAACCATGCTCACATCACAGGGAGTGGAGAAGGACTCACAAGATGGCTGACACTGGCTACTGCTGTGGGGAGCACAAGGCCCTGCTGCCAACTGTGCACCAACAAACAGCAGGACACCACTGACTGACATCCTGAGAGACAACTTACACTCCCTGCAATGCAAGCACGTTCCATGGTGGGATATCCGGCTGGCTGGGTGGGAAGGGGGACTTGCAGCACTGACCATAGTCACCAGCACCTCCCCTCACCCCCCAACACAAACTCCACAGTACCCACCTGGTAGAATGCAATGCCCTCCATCCTAACACAAGATCCCACAAAGCACCACCACCCTGGGTTATGTTGTGTGAAGCACAGGGACACTCTTGGGACTCTTAGCCAAACAACTGCCAGGACAACACTCCCAGCCATCCTGTCAGCACAGCCAGCCCACCCCACAGGGAAGCAGAGTCAAAAGGAAGGAAGCATGGGCATGCTGGGAAGGGGGTGGAGGCAATAGCATGATGGGAGTCGTAGTCACAGACATTGCTCAGCCTCACAACTGGCCCATCAACACCACCCTGAACCATGCTCACATCACAGGGAGTGGAGAAGGACTCACAAGATGGCTGACACTGGCTACTGCTGTGGGGAGCACAAGGCCCTGCTGCCAACTGTGCACCAACAAACAGCAGGACACCACTGACTGACATCCTGAGAGACAACTTACACTCCCTGCAATGCAAGCACGTTCCATGGTGGGATATCTGGCTGGCTGGGTGGGAAGGGGGACTTGCAGCACTGACCATAGTCACCAGCACCTCCCCTCACACCCCCCAACACAAACTCCACAGTACCCACCTGGTAGAATGCAATGCCCTCCATCCTAACACAAGATCCCACAAAGCACCACCACCCTGGGTTATGTTGTGTGAAGCACAGGGACACTCTTGGGACTCTTAGCCAAACAACTGCCAGGACAACACTCCCAGCCATCCTGTCAGCACAGCCAGCCCACCCCACAGGGAAGCAGAGTCAAAAGGAAGGAAGCATGGGCATGCTGGGAAGGGGGTGGAGGCAATAGCATGATGGGAGTCGTAGTCACAGACATTGCTCAGCCTCACAACTGGCCCATCAACACCACCCTGAACCATGCTCACATCACAGGGAGTGGAGAAGGACTCACAAGATGGCTGACACTGGCTACTGCTGTGGGAGCACAAGGCCCTGCTGGCAACTGTGCACCAACAAACAGCAGGACACCACTGACTGACATCCTGAGAGACAACTTACACTCCCTGCAATGCAAGCACGTTCCATGGTGGGATATCTGACTGGCTGGGTGGGAAGGGGGACTTGCAGCACTGACCATAGTCACCAGCACCTCCCCTCACACCCCCCCAACACAAACTCCACAGTACCCACCTGGTAGAATGCAATGCCCTCCATCCTAACACAAGATCCCACAAAGCACCACCACCCTGGGTTATGTTGTGTGAAGCACAGGGACACTCTTGGGACTCTTAGCCAAACAACTGCCAGGACAACACTCCCAGCCATCCTGTCAGCACAGCCAGCCCACCCCACAGGGACGCAGAGTCAAAAGGAAGGAAGCATGGGCATGCTGGGAAGGGGGGTGGAGGCAATAGCATGATGGGAGTCGTAGTCACAGACATTGCTCAGCCTCACAACTGGCCCATCAACACCACCCTGAACCATGCTCACATCACAGGGAGTGGAGAAGGACTCACAAGATGGCTGACACTGGCTACTGCTGTGGGGAGCACAAGGCCCTGCTGCCAACTGTGCACCAACAAACAGCAGGACACCACTGACTGACATCCTGAGAGACAACTTACACTCCCTGCAATGCAAGCACGTTCCATGGTGGGATATCCGGCTAGCTGGGTGGGAAGGGGGACTTGCAGCACTGACCATAGTCACAAGCACCTCCCCCCACCCCCCACACACAAACTCCACAGTACCCACCTGGTAGAATGCAATGCCCTCCATCCTAACACAAGATCCCACAAAGCACCACCACCCTGGGTTATGTTGTGTGAAGCACAGGGACACTCTTGGGACTCTTAGCCAAACAACTGCCAGGACAACACTCCCAGCCATCCTGTCAGCACAGCCAGCCCACCCCACAGGGAAGCAGAGTCAAAGGAAGGAAGCATGGGCATGCTGGGAAGGGGGTGGAGGGCAATAGCATGATGGGAGTCGTAGTCACAGACATTGCTCAGCCTCACAACTGGCCCATCAACACCACCCTGAACCATGCTCACATCACAGGGAGTGGAGAAGGACTCACAAGATGGCTGACACTGGCTACTGCTGTGGGGAGCACAAGGCCCTGCTGGCAACTGTGCACCAACAAACAGCAGGACACCACTGACTGACATCCTGAGAGACAACTTACACTCCCTGCAATGCAAGCACGTTCCATGGTGGGATAACTGACTGGGTGGGTGGGTGGGTGGGAAGGAGGTCTGGCTGTCAACCAAACACAATCAATGCAGACCATGTTCACACCCCAGAGAATACATAGAAATGCCCAAATAATGCAGGACAATGTGCCACACCAATATCAACCCCTGACTGTGACGACTTAGGACAATACAATGTACAGGCCCGCACCCCGAGGCACAGTCACAACTGTCAGGTGTGTCAACCACTGATGCCTGCAGAAACATGACATACATTGTTTGTGTCTCCCAAAAACAGGTGATGATAGGGACACAGCAGCAGACGCTGAGGAGTCCCAGTCCCAGGCTCAAGAGGATGCCGAGCTCACTGGCGTCGTACAGCCTCTGTCCTCCTCGGACGATGAAGAACAACCTGGCACATCCGGTGCAAGTCAACATGCTGCACCAGCAGGACCACCAGCTGCAGCACCAGCAGGTCCCCCAGCTGCACCCCTGCACCAACCCCTCCAACGACTGTCACCACGAATACCATCCCTGCCGACATGGACAGAATAAGGAACAACACCAGCGCAGTGACCCTGGACCAACCTGGGGCCATGGACACCACCACCACCACCAACCCCCAAGGTGGACCAGGGTTATCTGTGCGTGCAACTGCACACACTGCACATGTCAGCAGGGGTGGTGGGAGGGGTGGGAGACAGAGGTCGCTGCTTGCAGACGTTGCTGGTGTGCATGAAGACCCACAACTGGTACGCATAGCTGATGCGTACCAGTCCAGCACCGAGAGAGCTCAGCCAGGTAGTGGGGCTCCTCAGAGACATCAAACAGCAGCAGGCTGCCCATCATGCCCGCTTGGACTCCCACATGTCCCACGTGGAGTCACACATGTCACGTGTGGACTCCCACATGTCCCGCGTGGAGTCCAAGTGGGATGTACTACATGAGATGACGGCGGTGCACAGGGACATTTTACAATGCCTCCGCCAGATGAACAGCAACCAGTCCACACCTCCCTGTGTGCCAACAACATCTGGTACCGAACAAACTGCAACTGCCACAGGGAGGAGGAGGACTCTGGCGGAGAGTCCCCTGCACCGCAGCAGCCTGCACTTGAGGGCCCCTCCCCAAGAAGAGGGGGTCAGTCCGAGGAGGGGAAAGTGAGAGGCTGATGGCCAAGCGCAACTCCCAGGAAGCCTGAACCTGTTCTGGATTTTCACCTTTGTGCACAGACTGTTCACCCTGTTGATGGCAACACTACTCCCACACATTGCATGGGGAGTACAAGTTGGAACAATGTGTCAGACAACTGTGGCCCCGATACTGGGGATCCTGTCTACCTGGACTTTCTATTCATCTAGGAACTTGGGATTGCAAGATTCATGTACAGCACAATCCATCCTATGCACTATTATCACAGATGTATCACAATAAACACAATAATACACCATACTTGCCTCTGTCGTGATTCCAACGTGGGTGCTGTTATGGGGATGATGAACAGCAAAATTACACTGTGTATGCGAACTGCAAGAGCAAGGACAACACAGGCATGTGAGTACAGGCAACGTGACACATATGAGGGAGACACACCACCAGGGCTACACAACACATACACACCTAGGCCATCTGACTCATTGCCTACACTGATGTTGCCAGGGAAGACGGTTGCGATGCACAGACACCACACCCATTCCCAGTTGTAGTCAAGTAGCCCACAGGTGCAGTAAGCAAATGGCAGTCAAATGTGTGACCACAGACAACGCACATCACTAAGTGAAGCACAGGTTTATTACACAGTAGCAACATGCCGTAACCACTACAGATGCAAGGTAACCCCACCTGGTAGCGGGCACACAGTCAACAACTGTAGACAGAAGGAAGTCCATGGGTGTGGCGCACATCACCTGTAGGGACACAACAGCTACCAGCCTGGATGTGCAATCACGTCGTCGGTGGACACAGTTGACCAAACGAATCTGAAAGTACCCTGTGAAGGACAGAAATGACACACAGTCAAAAGCAATGCAGTACAGGACAGAACAGCAAAACTCATGCACAATACATGTTACAAGATACCCACCCAGAACCAAGTTAGCATGTCAACACTGTTGGGGAGTACAGCCCACCTGTCACCACACATCGCAACACACATCCTGTCAAGTAGCCCATGGACACACTCCAACAGCACCAGAGCACCACCCACACATCATGCCAACTCACATCATTCACATGACACCTCAGGATACTCACATTCAGCTAAAGAAGTTGGTGATGAGCTGTGTGCGGACATCACCATCACCATCATCATCATCATCGTCACTGGCATCGTGGTCCAGGCCAGGATCCTCCACAGGTGGCGGATGTTGGTCATCGTCATCCTGGATGAGAGGCAACTCCTTCCGCACTGCCAGGTTGTGGAGCATGCAGCAGACGATGATAATCTTGCACACTTTCGCAGGGGCATATGGGAGGGACCCTCCGGTCTTGTCCAGGCAGCGGAAGCGGCTCTTCAGGAGACCAAAGGTCCGCTCAATCACTCTCCTGGTCCGACCATGTGCCTCATTGTAGCGCATCTGGGCAGGTGTCACAGGGTTCCTGAGGGGTGTCAGCAACCACGGCATGTTGGGGTATCCCGAGTCACCTACGGACAGACAAGTGCACATCAGCTGACTTGGAAAAGTGGGCGGAATACTACAGATCAGATCACACACAATGGCACAAAGTCAGTACACACCGACAAGCCAGGCACGCTGGTTCTGCATCTGTGCCATCAACCTGGGATGCGACTACTCCTCATCACAAAGGCATCGTGTGCTGAACCAGGGAAACGGGCACACACGTGTGTGATGGTCATGTCTGCAAGACACACCACCAGTGCATTGACCGAGTGGTAGTGCTTGCGGTTCCTGTAGGCCTGCTCCTGGGCCTGTGGTGGTACCAAAGCCACATGTGTCCCATCAATGGAGCCAATGACATGCGGCATCCTCCCCA